>JANPXK010000168.1:0-31659 GCA_024704745.1 Rosa lucieae
ATCGGTTTCACCTGAAGAGGCGGCTTTTTCGATTTAATTATCGACAGGGGTTTTGTGTCTAACACATCAGTGATTTCAATAAGATACTTGCAGATTTGGCTAATTTGGATGTGAAAATTAGTGAGGATAAAGCGTTGTGTTTGCTAAATTCTCTTCTGACGAGTATGAGCATTTGATTACAACTTTGTTGCATGGAAAGAATGATGTGAAATTTGATGATGTGTGTAATTCATTGACAAATAATGAGTGCAGAAAGAAAGAGAAGCAACTTCAGAATGTTTCAGGTGAAGCACTTGTAGTAAGGGGCAGATCTGATGAGAGAAAACCTACTGGAAAAAGAGGTAAATCTCGTTCCAAGTCAAGAAGTAAATTTCCTGCAAAGAGAGTGTGCTTTTTGTCGCAACAAAGGTCATTGGAAGAAAGATTGTCCTAAGTTGAAGAAAGAGACAAGAAGGATTCTGAAGTGAATGTTGTAAGAGATGATGAAGATGACGACTTTGATTTTGCTTTGAGTTGTTCATCAGCTTTTGAAGATTTTGAAGAAGATGAGATTGAGTTTGCTTTGGCTAGTTCATCTGCAGTTGGTTATTCTGACAAGTGGATTATGGATTCAGGTTGTTCACATCATATGTGCCCTAATAGGGAATGGTTCTCTACTTTCAAGGAGTTGAATGGTGGAGTAGTTTTGATGGGAGACAACAGTCCTTGCAGAACAAGAGGGATTGGTACAATTCGTCTCAAGATGCATGATGGAGTAGTCAGAGAATTAACTAATGTCCGGTATGTTCCAAATTTGAAGAAAAATCTTATCTCTTTGGGAACTTTAGAATCAAAAGGGCACACAATTACATTGAAAAATGGAGTTGCTAAAGTTGTCTCTGGTTCATTTGTGATGATGAGAGGTGAAAGGTTTAGAAATTTGTATTTTCTACAAGGGAGCACAGTGACAGGTGAAACAGCAATATCTGAGACTACAAATGATGATGCAGACAATACAAAATTATGGCATATGCGTCTTGGACACGCTGGTGAGAAAGCAATGCAGGGATTAGTGAAGCAAGATCTATTGAAAGGTGCAAATACCAGAAAATTAGAATTTGTGAATATTGTGTCTTGGGAAAACAGACTAGAGTTAAATTTGGCACCGCAGTTCAATAAACTAAAGGTACTCTAGATTATGTTCACACTGATGTATTGGGGACCTATCAAAACTGCATCTTTGGGAGGTAAGCATTATTATGTCTCTTTTGTTGATGACTTCTCTAGAAGAGTATGGGTGTACACCATGAAGCATAAAGATGAAGTCTTAGATATATTTGTGAAGTGGAAGAAGATGATTGAGACTCAGACCGGTCGAAAAATTAAGAGGCTCAGGTCAGATAATGGTGGTGAATACAAATCTGATCCGTTCTTGAAACTATGCCAAGATGAGGGCATTGTGAGACACTTCACAGTTAGAGAGACACCACAACAGAATGGGGTGGCAGAGCGCATGAATCGGACTTTATTGGAGAAAATTCGGTGTATGTTGTCTAATTCTGGATTAGGCAAAGAATTTTGGGCTGAGGCAGTTGTGTATGCAAGCCATCTCATTAATAGGTTACCTACTGCTGCACTTGAGGGAAAAACTCCCATGGAGGTATGGTCTGGTAAACCTGCTACTGATTATCATTATTTACATATTTTTGGTTGTCCTGCTTATTTTCATGTCAGGGAAAGCAAGCTAGATCCAAGGGCCAAGAAAGCTATATTCTTGGGATTTAATGAGGGTGTTAAGGGATTTAAGCTTTGGTGTCCAGATGTGAAGAAAGTTGTTGTAAGCAGAGATGTACTTTTGATGAGGCTATTATGGTTGATCAGAACAAGCAGAAAAATTCTGATGAGCAGAGAATGACCGTAGAGAGTTTGCAGCAGGTGGAGTTAAAGAAAAAATTGTTGAAACTCCATTGATCCAGTGAGTCCTAATGTTGATTCAGATGATTTAAATATTGAGGACATGAGTATTGAAGTAGAGGCTCCAACCCAAGAGCCTACACAGCAAGATGGACCAATTGCAACTACAAAGGGAAAAAGGAATGCTCAAAAGCCAGCTTGGCTTAATGATATGGTGACTTATGCACTTCCAGTTACTGAAGAAGAAATTCCTACTACTTATGAAGAAGTGTCATACATGCAGATTGTGTAGAATGGGAAAAAGCTATGGGTGAGGAGATGAAGTCTCTTCACAAGAATAAAACATGGGAGTTGGTTAGTTACCGCATGGGAAGAGAGCAATTGGTTGCAAGTGGGTGTTTGCTAAAAAGGAAGGATCACGGTATAAGGCTAGATTGGTAGCTAAAGGTATGCACAAAAAGAAGGAATTGACTACAATGAGGTATTTTCTCATGTTGTTAAGCATTCTTCTATTCGTATTTTATTGGCCTTGGTTGCCAGTTTGATCTTGAGTTAGCACAGCTTGATGTAAAAACTGCTTTCTTACATGGTGAATTAAAAGAAGAGATATATATGACTCACCAGAAGGATTTAAAATTGCTGGTAAAGAAAATTGGGTCTGCAAACTGCATAAATCATTGTATGGTTTGAAACAATCTCCAAGGCAGTGGTACAAGCGGTTTGATAAATTTATGTTCGGTCAGAAGTACACTCGAGTCTTTATGATCCATGTGTTTATTTTCGCAAGCTACAGGATGGGACCTTCATTTATTTGCTCTTATATGTTGATGATATGTTAATTGCATCTAAGAGCAAGGTGGAGAAATAAATTAAAATCACAATTGAGTGGTGAATTTGAGATGAAGGACTTGGGAGAAGCTAAAAAGATTTTGGGTATGGAAATTGAAAGAGATAAATCAAGAGGCAAAGTTTGTTTGTCACAGAAGCAATATTTGAAGAAGGTACTGCATCGGTTTGGCATGAATGATAAATCTAAACCTGTAAGTACACCTCTTGCCTCTCACTTTAAGCTTAAATCTACTATGTCTCATAGCACAGATGATGATATGAAATATATGGCTAAAGTTCCTTATGCTAGTGCTGTTGGTAGCTTGATGTATTGTATGGTGTGTACTAGACCGGATATTTCACAGGCCTTAAGTGTGGTGAGCAGATATATGCATAACCCAAGTAAAGGTCATTGGCAAGCAGTGAAGTGGATTCTACGGTATATTCTTGGTACTGTGGATGTTGGATTAGTTTTTCAGCAAGATAAGACGAGTCAATGTGTTGTTGGATATGTGGACTCTGATTTCGCAGGTGATTTGGATAAGTGCCGATCTACTATAGCTTATGTGTTTACTCTTGCTAGTGGACCGGTGAGTTGGAAGTTGAATTTGCAATCTACAATTGCTTTGTCGACTACAGAAGCTGAATATATGGCAGTAACAGAGGGTGCAAAAGAAGCAGTTTGGCTTCGTGGTTTACTTGAGGACTTGGGAATTATTCAAGAATATGTGGATATTTTTTGTGACAGTCAAAGTGCTATTCATTTAGCAGAGAACCAAGTTACTCATGCTCGTACTAAACATATCAATGTCAAATTTCACAAGATTCGTCAGATGGTGTTGGATGGTGATGTTCAACTCCTCAAAATTGGAACTGCAGATAATCCTGCTGATATGTTGACAAAGTCAGTTCCATTGAGCAAGTTCAAGCATTGCTTGAACTTGATTGGTATTTGTAGAATTTGAAATTCCCTACGGGGATGTCGGAGCGGCGATTGGTTTTGAAGTTCTACTTTGGAGAATTTACATCAAGTAAAGCCAAGGTGGAGATTATTGAATATTGGCTTTAATTTGATTGGTGGACAAAATCAAATGTGAAGGGCCCATGGGCTGCTAGGTTAATTAGGTTATATATGCATCCCTAAGTTAATTAGGGAATATATATAGCAAGGTATTACTGCCGCAGGGATTGGCTTTTGGGTGTGAAAGATTAGACAATTAACCTAATTGTATTTAGGGTTTTGGGCATAGAGTTTATTCTAAAACTCTAATTGTATTCTCTCCAAATTGATTATAGTGGAATTTCTCGCCGGCTCTGAAGTGGACGTAGCTCAATCACATTGATTGAGTGAACCACTATAAATTCTTGTGTTCTTGTGTTTTTTGCTTTTTTTCGTTGTTTGGTCGCTCATCTAGTTCTATATCAATATTGTGTTTGTTACGCTTCCGCACACAATAATTACTATCGCTGTCTCGATTTTGACGCTCGCTAGCAAGACAAATTTTCTGAGTAAATTTAAATTATTCCAAGTCCTCCTTGACAGAAGGACCCGGAAGTCTAGAACTTTGACTTCAGCTATAATCGCACCACCATCGACACAGAAACTTCTTTTTGTTGTTCAAGCGAGAGCGTATGAAACTTTTGTACCTTGGGAACAGAGGTGAATCCCTGCCTATAGGCTTATAAACCCCAATGCTACCATTAAACTCAGCTTGTGAATCGGACAAATCTTACTTGACTGATTGTTTCTTGTCTCAATTGGACTAGCAAGGTACATGTTCCCCATGGAAGCAAAGGTTGTAATGGATATTACTCAACTTGATGAATCGAAACTTCAGCATTTCCATTAGCCTGCCTGAGCCCGAATAATCTCGCCGCTTCCCAGAGAACGACTGTGGACTTGAACGAGGCACCCTTCAAGATTAAGGAAGAACACCTTGCCAAAGTAAGAGCACTATGCCGATCTGGTAAGAATCAGTCTCTCACAAATCAATCACGAAATCTTCACATTTAGCTTCATAGACTCACTAGTCCTCTTATATTTGTGAACAGTGGAAATTGGGAAACGATTCTTTCCTCGTTGTTCAGAAGTACTGAACAAGATCATGGATGGCGATGACATGTCACAGCTTACATACACGGGGGATGACACAACAGAAGTAGGGCTCTCAAAGAGAAAAAGGTACATGGAAATCCAAGAAGTACTAAGTAAGGCTTTTGAGGAAGATAAATAGGAAATTGATCTTTCTAGAATGTCATCATCCTCATCTTTTACATCAGTAAGAGTAGTGAGGACTAAGCTCACCATCGATTAACATTTGAAACAAACTTGAAAGAATGGAAGGTGCCGAAACTTATTGTCATTCTGTATGTTCATTCTTGGCTTCTTCTTCATCTTTTTTAAGATCATAATTCTGTATTGCATAGGATTGTATGAAGAGTGGTAATCAAGTTTTCTTGTTGTATCCTCTCAATGCATAGATGGATATACTAGAGGTATTTCTATATGTATCCATCGAATAAGTTTGCAAATTAAGATGCAAAAGAAAGAGAAGGAAGAAAAAGAAATTAATAGTCTAAAGAAATTGTACTGTATTCCAAAATTCCTCTAGTTTTTCTTTGGTGCTAGTAGAACCAATTGCCTTCCTATCTTTTGCATGTTTCAATTTGTTATGTCTGTTGAAGTACGTTGATGGGTGAAAGAAATGTTGCAGGACATGACTGTCAATATATACTCTAAGCTCTCTCAAGTCGTGGAACTAAAGGTCTCTATTGTTTGGTTTCATAACCAGTTCAGAAGATGCCCGGCCCTGCATATGAGAAAAAGTAAATTAATAAAACGACCTATTCATAAATAGAAGTCATGGATTGGATCTCAATGCTTGTGTAACAGATGTTTTTCATCCACAAATGCAAGAAGGAAATCAATTAAACTTCAAACTTACCTTTAATACAGATATTAGAATTAAGCTGAGAAGGAACGTATAAAACATACGGTGAAAAAAAATGGCCTGTAAGATCAGCTTGAAGTTAAACTTGAACTCATCGAAACCTTGAATAAAGGAACTTAGGCTAGGTAAGGGAAAGGCAAACTTTAAAACCCTAAAGCACAATGAGAGTTGAGAAAATCCCATATAGAAATCACCATTATTCTATCGTAACGTTTAAGTTTCTTTCCATAATTGGCCGGGTAAATCTTTTTCCCATTAATGCGAATAGTTAATTATGAATTTACAAAACTCACTAAGATTGTGAACATAGTAGAAAAGCTGCTTTTCTTATTTGTATATTGATGCTCTTCGTGAGATTGATCTTTCCGGTATGTCACCACTCTTGTAAAACAATTGCAGTTCCTAGAGATGCAACCATTGCTATTTGGTGCATGTTAGGATACATTGTTTTCTCTTGCCGCTAATTGTAAGTTGGGGTTAAGGACTATATCCCCCCATGTATCATGTTTCGTTAATCAATGCTTAAAGGTAGCCGCACCGCCCTTCTTCACTAAGATTGTTATTGGTTACAAAGTCAAAAGTTAAAACTATTCTATCCCCCATCTTCACCAGTATGGCCATGCCGTCCAAATAAACCAAGCAGTCAACCTAATTGTTCTTTACCTAACGAAGATATACCTCCCGTAAATCTTCTTCTTCAGTTCTATTAAGTAGTTGCTTTTTTTAATTGTTGTCTTCTAATAAAAACAAAAAAATTTCTTGTTGAAGTTGAAGGTGAGAATTGCAAGGAAAGATATTAATAGTCCTCTCTTCATATTGTAGATTGATCTTATAAGGTTTGGCTTGAATATTAGTTGAGACTGCTAGTTCTTCAGACTGAAGCTTCACTAGAAGCAACAGCTTGAATGATTCCTCCAGCAGCCTCCTAAATTGACCATCCTTAACCCCACCTTGTTGTCCCATTCACTAATTCCTCAGTTTAGCACCTAAATTCTTCTGGTGTTCCATGCGTCTCATATATATGTATGTGTAGGCCTTGGAATAATCCAAACAGCTAAATAATTGTCCCTAACTCCAAAAGCAGTAAACACTGAATGGTTGATTAGTATAATGCAAGTCTACATTTTGTTGTCCTCAAGTTGCTTCCCCAAGTATATATAGTCAAGGTGCCAAACCTCAGGCCTTCATAGAGGGACTCAATGGAGGAGCCATTACTCGACGCAGCTGCTGCAAATTCCGAGTTCAACCACAAGGCTTTGTGGGGTGATGGCAAAGAAGACTACAAGCCAGTGAGGAGCTTTCCTGAGTTTCGGTCTATGTTTTGGATAGAGACAGTGAAGCTTTGGAAACTAGCAGGTCCTTCAATGATCGGATTATTGGCCATGTATGGGACAAATGCCGTCATCAGCGTGTTTGCTGGTCATATTGGAACCATTGAGCTCTCCGCGATCTCCATTTCTCTCTCTGTCATTTCCACCTTCTCTTATGGATTCTTGGTAATTTCATTCCCTCAATTATTTCATTTTCTTTTAACTATAGTACTAAAACATAACGTATTACTTTCAATCTGGTTTAACAGTCTAGCATGTTTAAATGCACAATTCAGATTAACAATCTAGCATGTTTTGTTATGTTGTCACACTGTGGATCGATGTTGATTTGAATCATTGATACGGTTGCATCTTGTTTTAATGTGTGGATTTTATTGATAGTTTGACACCAAAACAATATACTGAAAAAATTAATTTGTTGATGAAACAAACTGCAGCTCGGCATGGGGAGTGCTTTGGAGACCTTGGCTGGACAGGCGTTTGGTGCAGGACAGATTCATATGCTTGGGATATACATGCAACGCTCATGTATAGTCCTACTTGTAACTTGCTTCCTCCTGTTGCCATTTTACATCTTTGCCACTCCCATTTTAAAGTTATTAGGCCAAGAAGATGACATAGCCGATCTCGCTGGAGAGTTCACACTGCAAATAATTCCTCAGTTGTTCTCACTTGCCATTAACTTTCCTGCTCAGAAGTTCCTTCAGGCTCAGAGAAAGCTCAAAGTCATGACGTGGATTTCGGTGGTGGCGTTGCTCATACACGTTGGGCTACTTTTCTTCTTCATTTTTGGGTTAGATTGGGGTACCTTAGGTGCAGCTGTGGCATATAATATTACCAGATGGGGCATTGCAATTGCTCAAGTTGTATATATTATGGTCTGGTGCAATGAGGGTTGGACTGGGTTTTCATGGTTGGCATTCAAGGATATGTGGTCCTTTGTTAGGCTTTCAATTGCCTCTGCTGTCATGCTTTGCCTTGAGATATGGTACTTCATGAGTATGATGCTTCTTACTGGCAACCTAAACGACGCAGTTCTAGCAGTTAGTTCCCTTTCTATTTGGTAATGCCACCTTAGTTGAACGATTTTTTGTCCTCTAACGTAAGCGTTACCAAACTGGCCCTAACTTCTTTGGTTGTTCTGTTTTAGCCTCAATATTAACGGGTGGGAAATAATGGTGTTTGTTGGAATAAATATTGCTATAAGGTGAGTCAGCATTGAATTTCAGTTTTGAATTCACATTCCTATGGTTATATATATGTTCCCATATTTCTTAACAATTTTATTTTTAAACTTGTGCAGTGTTCGAGTATCGAATGAGCTTGGCTTAGGACGCCCAAGAGCGGCCAAATATGCAGTCTATGTGACAGTATTTCAGTCTTTCCTAATAGGGATTCTTTTCATGATTCTGATATTGTTATTCAAAGATAGCTTCTCTGCACTTTTTACTACTGACAAGGAGCTGCAACAAGCGGTTGCACACCTCGCATACCTTCTCGGCGCAACTATGTTGCTCAACAGTGTCCAGCCAGTAATATCAGGTATGATCACTCGATGTTGTCAGTGTCATATAAGCTAGAGATCAAAATATGTGCATCTTGTGACGATGCTAATGCTTTTACTTGTTGTTGAAGGTGTTGCGGTTGGCGGTGGATGGCAGGCAACCGTGGCATATATAAACTTGGGTTGTTACTACATTTTTGGAATTCCTCTCGGATACTTGCTTAGTCACGTAGCAGATTTCGGAGTGATGGTATTTTACACATTATTGACTTCAAAGTACTTACTACCATTTCCGATCTTCACCAGTGTACATGAATTCTTTCATTTGATCAATGCAGGGACTTTGGGGGGGTATGATATGCGGAACTGCTCTTCAGACATTACTTCTTTTATTTGTGCTTTACAAAACCAACTGGAACAAAGAGGTAACCAGAAGTACTGTTTATTTCGCATATTAACAAAGAAAAAACTCTATGCATCCTTAAGCAAATTGACGAGAAACCTAATTTGCAGGTGGAGCAAGCATCAACACGCGTGCAGAAGTGGGGTTTAGATAACAAAACAGAGACTACAGCTGAAAGTGCTATATGAACTCTAGATTAGCTGCCTTACTTTCTGTCTGTTGATCCATTTCTCAATGTAATACACGTTAGCCACTTCTGTATATCGAGATATCAATGCAAATTTGTGGCTCGCCAAGAATAAGATCGATCTTGAATGGAATTTTATGAGATTTCATCCCTAACAACTTGAACATGTAAACAAGAATGCCTGACACTAAAAAATTGAAGACTTCCAGAAAAGAATATACACTGAGATCTATATGCCATTTTAGTTAAAATCTGATCTATCGGCAAAGTTATGATCTTCTTGGTCTCGATATGTTCGGTTACAACTTCAACTAGATGGAAATTCACCAACTATGAGTATGAAGTATCTTCGCCAAACAGATTGATATGATGATCCTCATTTCCTAAAGAGTTGGGGAGCCCTACTCTTCCAATTCTAGCACAGTAGCACTACGTAATGCTCCTACAAGTGATAGGTTCTTACAAAAATCCAATTTATTTGCTAAATGAAGGTTGGGTTGTCTATAGTATTTGGATGTTTGTCATACACTCATTTTACATGTAATTGAACCAAAATTACAATTTAGTTTAACCAAATTTACAACATTGACAACAAAGTTATCACATTTGTTCTACACATTTACATATAATTGAACAAAGTTACGACATCAACAACAATTTGTTCATAAACCTGTAAAATATTGTATGTGGAGTAATTACCTCTAATAGAACTAAAATTACCCAAAATATAACAATATTTACCACAATGATAACAAAATTATTGTCAGATTTGTAAATTAGTTTATCACATACATGCAGGTACCGTAGAATTTCCCCAAATGAAAACAACACACTTGCTGATAAAAGCTGAGCAGAAAGACTATGCGCCTGTAATTGCCATACAACAGACAAACAATTGTCCAAGTAGGAGATACAATTGTCCAAGCTTCCTACTTTTAATATTTCAATCTGATGATGATCATAGTCTTAATGGCAAATGTACTGATTTGTATTCATGTTTTTTCTGGTAGATTTTTGCCAACCTGCGCAGGCCAACTTAAGCAACAAAGGATGATGAGTCACTTGAAAATGAATTTTGTATTGTGCGGAAGCGGCAAATGAGTCCCACACACATGGATCCAATAATGCCGATACTCCCCCCGCTTTAGCCACCCGGTGCAGAATGGGTATGGGTTTTAATACAAAAAGCCTCAGCAATAGTGTCCATTCCTTATAACCCAAGGATGACTCTTCACCTTTCTGATGTGAGATTCCAAAGGGTTCTAATCTAAGCCACACTTTTCCAACAATCTCCACCTTGGCACGATTCGAGCCACCACCAATTGTCTCACGATCTGAATTCTAATAGTTCCACCTCGACCACAAGCATCTAATTCCAAATCTTGTGATCCCAATCCAAACAGGAGCTCCTCCAAATTGCAACTTAACCGTATGAGACACCAAGTCCCAAGAGTCACCTGGGCTTTGATACTAGTTTGTTGTGCGGAAACGGCAAATGAGTCCTCCACACACCTATCCAATAATGCTGATACTCCTCCCACTTTAGCTACCTGGTGCAGAATGGTATGGGGTTTTAATACAAAAGGCCTTGGCAATAGTGTGTGTGATACCATTCCTTATAACCCAAGGATGACCCTTTACTTTTCTGATGTGGGATTCCAAAGGGCTCTAATCTAAGCCACATTTTTCCAATATAGTGGATGTAAAGGCTGGAGTGTGTGGGCTAGGTGTGGTTTTCAGGGACGATAAAGGCAGTTTAAGAGGAGCCATGTCAGCTCCACAGGTCAGGAGTCTTTCTCCAAGATCAATTTATGCTTTAGCACTTCTTTGTGGTCTCAGATTGGCTCTTCATGTTGGCTTCCAAAATTTGGTTTGATTTAGCAAGTGCACTATGAACTGGAATGAAATACTCCACAAAGAATTTCATAGTATTTGCCTATGAGGTGAAGAGGTCAAGTGATTCATATTGTTTGATGTATGAGTTGCCTGATTCATGGAAACCCAAGTTAAGGAAAAAGACACCCTCTGGATTTAATTTTGCAAGTGAAGTTCAGAAGATGGAAAATCACGTTAAGGAGATATACAAGAACGGTCACTATGAAAATAACTTTGTAGGTGTTTTGGAGTTTTGCAGAAACGTAATCCTACACTTTGAAAAAGATGCATTATGTTTCAACTTTTAAGAGTTGAAGACATACAAATTATTTTGGCCAACAAATTGGTGGAACAAGAAACACGAGTTCTCAATGATATTGAAGGCAAGAGAGAGTCTAAATTAAGAGTTGAGTTTAGAGATTTAGTCTTAAAACTAAAAAAACAGCGGGATGAGGAGAAAGATATTCCAAAAGAGTTGGCTAATTTTCTTGATTAGATCAATCTGGCGTCAAGTGGATAAGGAAAAAATAAAGAGCTTTACTCATAGCATATGTTTTATCTAGTTTATATATCATTTTTATTGAACACACTTTTTTTTTTGTCAGGGATATTTTTGAACAATTGTTCTATCACCCTTGGTTGATGCCACTTATGGAAAGGTTTTGCTTTCCATATCATTGTTGGCTAAAGTTGACGTATGAGTTGCTTGATTCGAGTTAAGGAAAAAGACACCATCTGGATTTAATTTTGCAAATGAAGTTCAGAAGATGGAAGATCACTTTAAGGAGATATACAAGAACGGTCACTATGAAAATAATTTTGTAGGTGCTATGGAGTTTTGCAGAAACGTAATCCTACACTTTGAAAAAGATGCAGTATGTTTCAACTTTAAAGAGTTGAAGACATACAAATTATATATTTTGGGCAACAAATTGGTGGAACAAGAAACATGAGTTCTCATGATATTGAAGGCAAGAGAGAGTCTAAATTAAGAGTTGAGTTTAGAGATTTAGTCCTAAAACTAAAAAAACAGCGGATGGAGAAGAAAGATATTCCAAAAGAGTTGGCTAATTTTCTTGATTTGATCAATCTGGAGTTAAGCGGGTAAGGAAATAACATATGTTTTATCCAGTTTATATATTATTTTTATTGAACACACATTTTTTTTTGTCAGGAATTATTCTATCACCCTTGGTTGATGCCACTTATGGAAAAGTTTTACTTTCCATATCATTGTTGGCTCTTAGTTGACATATGAGTTGCCTGATTCATGGAAACCAAAGTTAAGGAAAAAGACACCATCTGGATTTAATTTTGCAAGTGAAGTTCAGAAGATGGAAGATCACTTTAAGGAGATATACAAGAACGGTCACTATGAAAATAATTTTGTAGGTTGCTATGGAGTTTTGCAGAAACGTAATCCTACACTTTGAAAAAGATGCAGTATGTTTCAACTTTAAAGAGTTGAAGATATACAAATTATTTTGGGCAACAAATTGATGGGACAAGAAACACGAGTTCTCAATGATATTGAAGGCAAGAGAGAGTTTAAATTAAGAGTTGAGTTTAGAGATTTAGTCCTAAGACTACAACAGCGGGAGGGGGAGAAAGATATTGCAGAAGAGTTGGCCAATTTTCTTGATTTGATCAATCTGGCGTTAAGCGGGGAGTTAAGCGGCTAAGGTAAAAATAAAGCGCTTTACTCATAACATATGTTTTATCCAGTTTATATATTATTTTTATTGAACACTATTTTTTTTTTGTTCTTTTTTTTTTGTCAAGGATATTTTTGAACAATTTTCTATCACCCTTGGTTGATGATACTTATTGAAAGGTTTTACTTTCCATATCATTGTTGGCTAAAGTCGACGTATGTGTTGCCTGATTCATGGAAACCCAAGTTAAGAAAAAAGACACCATCTGGAGTTAATTTTGCAAGTGAAGTTCAGAAGATGGAAGATCACTTTAAGGAGATATACAAGAACGATCACTATGAAAATAATTTTGTAGGCGTTCTGGAGTTTTGCAAAAATGTAATCCTACACTTTGAAAAAGATGCGGTATGTTTCAACTTTTAAGAGTTGAAGACATACAAATTATTTTGGGCAACGAATTGGTGGAACAAGAAACACGAGTTCTCAATGATATTGAAGGCAAGAGAGAGTCTAAATTAAGAGTTGAGTTTAGAGATTTAGTCCTAAGACTAAAACAGTGGGAGAAGGAGAAAAATATTCCAAAAGAGTTGGCTAATTTTCTTGATTTGATCAATCTGGCGTTAAGCGGGAAAGAAAAAAATAAAGAGCTTTATTCATAGTATTTGCATCAGATTTGCTCACCTAAGGGACAATTTTAAGGGACTGTGAGAGACAAATGCATCTCAACTACATATATTAAATATAAAAGCAGAAATTATAACAACTTAAAACTGTGTATTTATTTTCAGCCGTCAGATTCACTTGTTCCTTATAGTCCCTTAAAAACTGTCCCTTAGATGAGTGGGCCTTGTATATGCATTATCTAGTTTTTTTTTTTTTTATTGAACACACTTTTTGTTTTGTTTTGTTTTTTTTGTCAGGGATATTTTTGAACAATTGTTCTATCACCCTTGGTTGATGCCACCTATAAAACCTTTCCATATCATTGTTGGCTAAAGTTGACGTATGAGTTGCCTGATTCATGGAAATCCGCAAGTTAATAAAAAAGACACCATCTAGATTTAATTTTGCAAGTGAAGTTCAAAAGATGGAAGATCACTTCACTAGTTTTTCTTGAGTGCTAGTAGACCTGGTTGCCTTCGTTTGTTTAGCATGTTTCACTCTATTATGTATGTTGTAGTTGACGCGGGAAAGAAAAGTTAGAGGACACCTCTCACAAGGTATTTTCAGGTCCATGCAAACATAATATATTTATGCATTCATTGTTTAATTTTGAAAAACTAACCGTAACCTGAGTGAGAAGACGAGTTTATATCAAATGGAAGTAGACATACTTCATTTTGAAAAACAAAATGGAGAAAAAGAGAACAAACAATTATCAATTGCTTTTCCAGAATAAAGCAGGTATAAGCAACAACATCAATAATCCCGATAGCATCTTCCTTATCAAACATAGACTGCTCTACCGATGAAAATTCACCCAATAGAAATGTTCCTTTACTTCCGTTATTTACAAAAGAAGATAATCTTCAACAGATATGGGAAATCGAGAAGGTTTAGCTTTGACAATATCCTGCAAGATAACAAATGTATTTAGAAAAAAGAAAAAGAAAAGAAGCAGTGAGGGTTCAGAGCAGAGGAGTTTCATAATATACCAAGAGGGAAGAAGCAGCCATATAATAATTCCTCTCGCTGTCAGGAATTTGACGCAGCCCAAGAAAGAGAAGACTTTGAGCAAAGTTTTCCAAGTCCTTCTTTATTACAGGACCTGTAAGTTCGACTCCAGCTACAATCGCACCACCTTCAACATAAAGAACTTCTTTACGTTCTTCAACATCGAGCTAGAAAAAGTATCCAAAATATCGGGGATATATCCTTCTGTTCTTCAGAACCCCATGGCCTATTATCATTCATGGCACTTACCAAACGTGATGAAAACATTTTTCATGACGTTCTCCAAACGCCATGGCACATTGTCATTCACGACATTTATCAAACATCATGGAAATATTTTTCATGACATTTGAAAAACGTCATAAGAGTGATGACAGTTTAAAAACATCATCAAATAGTAAGACTTACAATGACATTTCAAAAACGTAATAAACTTGAGACAAAATTTTGATCCATGACTTTTCCATTAGAAAACGTCATAGAAAGGGTATTTAATGACGTTTTTGAGCAAATGTCATCTAAACATTGTCATTAAATGTCATATTTGTAGTAGTGTAGCCCATCTCTTCAGTATGCATATACAATGTTACAATAGTTAGTTAGTTGATTATATATACACAAGTACTACTCCTTGGAAGCCCAGGATACAAATGCCAAGAAATGAATTCAGAAGGCCTGTTTGGATTTGAGGATTTTGGGAATTTTGGACTCCTCAAACTCGGTTGGAGACATAGAATCTTTCCAAGATCAAAACTCGGTGGTGAACCTAGTCAAAAGTATCAATAAGACTCCGAAAACAACACGAGCGCTCCCACGCGCTTGAGTCTTCTATTCCCGTCCAGCGGCGCATCCTCAGGCGTGGTCGTCGGACGGGGAATCTAAGTACGCCGTTAATCGGTGTGTCCTCTAGGTCCATGGTGGTAATCTAGGGTTAGTGTTCCTATCAAGTTTGATAGAGGGGAGGTCGTGGTGGCTAATAGCTAGGCTCGAGCACCTTGTTTCTAAAATCAAGCCTCGCGTTTGGGTATATTTCATGGATGAAATCCTTACGGTAAATATTGTAATCCAAACAACAGCATTTGAAATCACAGTAAATTCATAATACTAGAGATTTAAACTGAACATGTTAAATCAAATCCCAAATTCAATAGAGTCTTCAAACGAGGCCTTAGATTTCACAGTCAACTAAAATCGTACATGTATGTAATAGAAGAAATCGAAAGAGGAGAGATAGCCAGATTGTGGCCGCCGGCCGGAAGTGAAAGAGAGAGAAGAGAGGCTAAGTTTTAGGTTTTTGTCTTTCTAAATGATCCAACAAATATCTACCTTCCATTTTTTCAGGGTTATTATCATTCTTTTATCTTCTTTTTTTGTCTAAAAAAATAGCATGTGAGGTGTCACGTGATCTTTTTTATAAGAAAATTTTAAAATATATTGGTAGGCTAAAGTGATAATCGATGTTAAAATTGAGTGATTAAAGCAAAATTTATAAATGTGAGTGATTAAAATATCGATCAAGTAAAAGTTGAATAACTAAATTTTTTTCTTTACCCATCAAGTTTTTTGTGTTTCTGGCTTTGCATAATCAACACCCTTGTTTATTAATAACTATCTCGATCTTGTCAGAAGTAAACCAACCTATCTCTTTTGGGTACGTGACTATCAAAATATTATAATTTACTATGTATACTTAGAAGTTGTTATGTGCAAAATGTGCAATTTAATTGCATTGTCACAGATTTTGTCACACTTCGTTTTTCAAAAAACATGTCCAAATATTTACTCGCATATTATAAGATTAAGATTCTTGATAGCACAAATTATTTTCTTGTAATAATTAGTTCCTAAATTTCTCAAGACCCATTTCTCATTTTAGAACACCGAATGTGCTCTTTAGAAAGTCGCTAGATGTCAAATAAGCAACACATCATATTTGATACAAAAACGCTTAATAGCAAATACAAATCGAACTTGGGGGGATAAATTGTAAGGATTTGACATTTGAGTAATTGATGGGAAGAGGGAAATAAAGTGACTCATAATGTTACATATATAATATACAATCCATTTCTGCTTGGTAGTGACTTTCTGTTTTGCTTGTGGATATTACAAGTTTACGACATAGGGACTATATTGTGGCATAATAAGTGGAAGTGCTCTACAGATCTTATTCTTTTTTATTATGACTTCCAGAACCCTGGGACTATGAGGTAAGTAAAAGCAAGCAGAATCCCATTTAAACTCATTCCATTTTATTGTTGTTCAACTCATTATTCAATTTCTATATATTTCAGGTGGAGAAAACGACGAAACGCATAAAGAAATGGGGGAGCAACGAGCAAGAAATAAGAACTGAGAAGAAGATAGATTGTTAATACCAATATATGAAATGAAGTTTCCTACTTTCCTCCAAGAACATAAACATGAAAAGCTAACTTTGTTTGCTGCATAGATTTAAGGAGAAACTCGATCAGGTTTAAGTTTCCTAATTTTATCTCTAGAACAGTATAGGCCCCATATGTGGCAACATGCTCCCTCACTCATTTTTGTGTTCAAACAAAGAAGGGGAGGCTAAGCAGCTGATAACATGGCAGTCAATTTACCTAGCTGATTAGGTTAAGTGAGGTTTAAGCAAGCTATTTAGTCGTTACTGTGTTAGCTAATCTGTGTGAACCTCATATGTGTGCATTGGCTAGTTTTTCTAGTAGTATAATTAGAATGATAAGAAAGAGAACAATGTACATCATACGAATACGAGTTACGTATAGAATTTCAACCAATGAATATCGATCACAAAGAAGTTGAGGCTTCCATTCAACAAGTGGGAAGTCAAGACTTCTTTTTTATTCTACTGTTTAGGCATAAAATAACAAATCATTTGTATCTCAAAACTGTTGGTTTGATCACAAATGCCCTTGTACTCTTCAATATGTTCTATTATAGTCATTAGTAAACAATTTGTCAATATTTTCATAAATTAATGACAATGCAAGTCTAAGTAATTAAGGTCAATTTTTAGCCTTGGCTATGTAAATGGTGTGTTTGAAGGCCAAAAACTAGTTTGAATAAGCAACACTATATGAAGAAATTGATGAATTACTGAAAGATTAGTTATAATCGATCAACTTGGAGAGTATAAGGGCACATGCGATTAAAATAGAAATTCAGGAGCATAAACAACTTTAGGTGTGAAGTTTAGAAAAGTAAAATGATTGTAACTCTTCAACTTAATTACGCACAAGGTTACGGCAATTGCACCAGGAACGCCTTGTGATCCGGTATATTGGCATGCGTATAGAGTGAGCCTGGATCATCCTATTGATCATAACTTGTTTTATTCTTATATTCTTTTGTTTTAGTTTTATTATTTAACTTCGTACTTTTTAAATATTAAATATAATTTAAAATTAGCTAATGGCGTGATCTGTATATATATCTTTTGGCACTAACTTCGACTCCCTGCTCACTCGTTTCTTTTCTGCAAAAATTGAAATGGAAACACAAACACTTCCCAAGGCCGAGCCGGAACGCGACTATGCTCCGGTGAAGAGCTTCGGGGAGGGCCTGTCGGTTGGTTGGAAGGAGACGGTGAAGCTATGGAAAGTTGCAGCTCCGGTGGCTTGTACGACTCTTTTTCAGTACCTGATTCATTCCATCACCACCATCTTCATCGGCCATCTCGGAGATCTTCAGCTCTCTGCTATTTCCCTCGCTCATAATGTTATCAACACCATCGCCTTGGCTTCCTGGTTAGTTTGCATTTCTACCGGCTCAATCATTTGCTCTCATTGCTTTGTTTGTATATGCATTATGTCTATTTATTTATCTACGCATTATTGTTTGTATGTACTATGTATAGACTAAAGATTTTCTCTCTATAAAACTCCAAAATGGCAATAAGATATTTTTGACATAGTAACTCGTTAGGTTTACTGTCATTTGCTAGAGTAAATTATGAAAATAAATTACATTTTACTCACACAAATATATGGTTGTTAATTTGTTATATATCGCCATATCGGTACGTGTCTACTAAAAATGTTATGATTTTTTTTTTTGAAAAGCTAAAAAGATTATGATTTACTATACCTAGAGTTGTTATGTGCAAATGTGCAATTTAATAATTATATTGTCACAGTTTCTGTCATAAAACTTCTTTCTCAAAAAGCATGTCCAAACATTTACCGACATAGTATAAGACTTGCCAAAATCACAGGGACAAGTTCTTTGCTTGTAATAATCAGTTCCTAAATTTCGCAAGACCCATTTCTCATTTTGGAACACCTAAAGTGCTCTTAGAAAGTCACTAGAGGTCACTTAAGCAACGACATCATATTTGATAGAAATTAAAAGGCTTAATAGCAATACAAATCGAACTTGGGGGATAAATTGTGAGGATTTGACATTTGAGTGCTTGACTAATTGCTAAACCCGCGCGTTGCTGCGGGGTTATTTTTTACCTCAATTGTTTCGCCTATGTTCTGTAATATGTAAAAAGAGTACATCGGGAAAGTAGGAAAAATAATTGACACTAACTTGGTCTGGAAAATATAGGATTTCGTAGTGTTATATTGATCTCACAGTGTTAGTAGTAGCATAGCTGAACTGACCAACTTTTAGTCCACCAACATTTGGAGTCCCAGCATCCCTAAAGACCAAGAAGAAGCTTGTTTGTCATTTTGAAGAATAAAAATTATCCAAATGATCTTGGAAGAATGGAAAACAAAACGCCTTTTCTCTCTAGTTCTTCTGGCCACCATACGTCTTATAATGAATCAATGAAGCATTGTTTATCAGGAGACTGTTATGTACATCAGAAAGCACCAGTGATGAAGTCTAGAGGCTCTGCGAACAAAGGAAACCACCTTTCATGTAAAGGAAATTTTAAAGAACTTCCAAGCATGGGTCATACTTTGGGAAGGCGCTCAGGATTAGGAAACAGAGGATTTGGTGACTGAAGCATCCAGCATTAAGTCATCAGCATGTTTGTCTCTTTAAGCAGAAGAAACCCTAGGTTATTGAGATTATCCCAAGACTTCAGAGGCAGTTCAGAATCTTCAAATGCCTTCCAACTTCCACCTAATGCCCAACATAGAAGTAGCTTAAATATCTATCACTAAAGCAATACATAATGCATCAAACAGTATTGCGGACATACATTGAACGACGTGACATCAGAGAGTCAATATTAGAAGTTGAAATTATGTAAAATGTCTTGGATAATCGCAAATAGAAGTTCTCATGCTCTACCAATATTGAGTTCAATTAATAATACAGATCACCCACTAATATTTTGTCCATTTACTCCATTTCTAGGGATTTTTTTCCCACTAACCCCATTGAGTTTTTTTAATTCCCTCTTACCCAATACACTCTAAGGGAGTCTTCCCTAATACCCCATTAAGATTTTTTTTTTGTTTTTAATTTTTTTTAATACCATTTTACCCCTCACCCCTTATTTACTTAGAGAGAGAGAGAAAATAGAAGAGAGAGAAACCATAGGAGACTTCGCCGGAGCCCGTCACCGGTCGCCGGAATCCGGTCACAGGTCGCCGGATTCCGGCCAACTTTCGCCGGATTCCGATCACCGGCCGCTGGATTCCGGTCACCGGAATTTGTTGAAAATCTCACCGGAAAGGTTTTTTGGCCCCCAATAGACATCTATTGCCCCCCAATAGACCTCTATTGCCTCCTATTGCCCCCCAATAGACGTCTATTGCCCCGATAGTCTATTGCCCCCTAATAGACGTCTATTGCCCCCCAATAGACGACTATCAGCCATGTATTGCCCCCCAAAAGACGTCTATTGCCCCCCAATAGAACTTTCGGTAGCCGAAATAGGAACTAATCTTCCTAAAATTTGACAGATAAAACTTTGATTAAAGAAAAAAACGAAGAAATTATATCAATTTTAAAATGTCTATTGCCCCCCAATAGACGTCTATTGCCCCCCAATAGACGTTTCGATTACCGAAATGAGAACTAATTTTTCTAAAATTACACAAATATAACTTTAATTAAAGAAAAAAAAGAGGAGATTACATTAATTTAAAATATCTATTGCCCCGCAATAGACGTCTATTGCCCCCCAATAGACGTCTATTGTCCCTCAATAAAACTTGTTTTTTCCTTTTTTTTTCTTTCCTTTTCGACCTTCTGCCCCCTATTTTACCAAAAAAGTAAAAAAATAAAAAAAGCAAGAGGGTTGCAGCTCAATCATAAAAAAACAAGTCAAGGTATGGACTATATGCAGGATGAGTAGGCTCCAATCTTCAAAGATTCTCTAATACTAGTTGTTGCAAGTCCATACAATAGATAATTAAGGAAAAATAAAAAGAAAAGGAGAAAAAAAAGATGGCTGCTCAGAAATCAAAAGATTCAAAACACCTACTATTCCCCTCATCTCATCTACCGGCCTTTCTCAGCCCCTCACTCTCTCCACTCCTTATCTTCCTCCTTCGCTCCTCTTCTTCTCCTCTGTTGAGTACATCCAGTGCGACGTTTCCAACGCCGAGGACTCCAAGGCCAAGCTCTCGTCGTTGACCGACGTCACTCACTCACTCACCTCTTCTACGTCACCTGGACCAGCCGATCCACCGAGGTCAGTCACCGCTTTGGAGTGGGATGAGATCGAGTTTCCGGATGCTACTGGTGGACCTGTAGCTCGAGGTGTTCGACGAATCGCCACGGCAGAGGAGGACTTGGGAGTGGAACCGCCGTCGTCGTCGACGGAGAAATTGTCGACTTTGAATTCGGCGTTGTGGTCGTTACTATGATCGACGGTGAAGTGGTGCTGGACTAGGACCAGCCAGTCGTCGAGGTCGACTCCAATCTGGACAGAGTCGTCGAGGTCGATTCCTCCGGTGACGAAGCCGTGGTGGGCGGCCCGAGTCTGGAGGAAAGGGAGACGGCCTGGGTCCAGCGCCGGAGGGGAGAGAGAGCCTGGGTCGTGCGCCGGAGCCGGAGGTCAGTAGGGAGAGAGGGAGGGGCATAGAGAGAGGAGAGAGAGATCGGGATGTGTGAGAGATTGGTGTTGA
Source organism: Rosa lucieae (assembly GCA_024704745.1). Classification (NCBI taxonomy): domain Eukaryota; kingdom Viridiplantae; phylum Streptophyta; class Magnoliopsida; order Rosales; family Rosaceae; genus Rosa; species Rosa lucieae. Next base: position 21,339 of record JANPXK010000168.1, read on the forward strand.
GTGGCAATGGTTGTAATTGTTTAATTGGGCTGAGGGCAAAATGGTCATTTTCTATTAAATTGTGTATGTGGGAATAAAAATCTGTTGCTGGGGTAAGTGGGATAACTTTGGCTCATTTTGGGGCTTTTGGTCAAGATCCCCAAAATTTAATTCCAAGTATCACTGCAACCAAATTCCTTATCTTGGGCACTCCTGACTTTTGATAAACCCATCTAGCAATTGTATAATAATAGCAATATTTGACATTTGAGCACCTTTTCTATTGCAACTTCGATTCCCTTGGAAGTTATTACTCTTAGAAAAATTGATCTCTCACTATACTTCAGCTCTAATTTGTCTAATGGTTATAACTAAATATCAAAAGAAACTAAAACCGGGGCAGAAGACTCCTGGACCCCAACAATGATCAACAATTCCTGAAAAATGTATATACATTTATCCTGTATAGCTCTAGTTCTATGTTCTACTGACCACGGTAAAAATTTGCAGGTCAACGAGATGCATACTACCAATCTTGGCAATATTTAGATTATTTTGTGACCAAAAGACTGAAATTGATATTTCGGGTAGTACCAACCTTACAGTATTGAGATTCTTTTTAGTGACCAAAAAAATATAATTGAAATGCTTTTATTTTCTGATGACCAACTAAATCCTAATGTGAGTCATCAAAAGGTGCATTCACACCCTATATGAAAAGTAAAACTAATTAACCTCTGCCTTGCAATAAGTTTCTTCAATTGATCCTCGCTAAGTATACAATCCAATTCTCCCAATCATAAATGCACTGAACAATAGAAAACAATGGAAACAAAAAGCATGTACCATATACAACCATGACATTTCGTCATCAATCTTCCTATCTGCTTCAAAGAACTCCTCAAGCGGGTGAGCAGTCGTCCAAGCCATAGAAGCAGCACCAGAAGCTTCTTGATTTGGCTGCAGCAAACGGTGTTCGCCTAAATATACAAACCATGAATGGTTCTCCAAGGATTAGTTTCCTTATAAGGTATATTTGTTCTAAACCATATGAAAAGGTATAATCACAATAAAGAAATCAAACAATGAACAAAAACATACTAAAAATTACAATCAATAAAACAAAGATATTGTGCATTACAAACACCAATACAATATAATGAAGAACAGATCATTCGTAAACAATCTTCCGATTCCCTAACTTAATAACTAATTGAGAAATATTTAATCCACTTATAGGTACAAAAAGAAATAGACAAAACATTTCTGTGAAAGTTGTAGCTCAAATACAGTTAACTTACATTATTCTCCACTCGTATTCACTTGGAGCAAGACCGTCAAAGGCTTTCTCCCAATGCTGGAAACAACAGTATTGAGACAGTTTGCAATCTGCAGAACATTTGAAATAACATAAAATCCAACCAAACTGCTATTAGTTTACCTTAGTATTGGGGGTATCATCGTTGCGGGAGCTGGAAGCTATGCAAACAAAAAGAGCAACTCCTAATTACTTAACGGTACTAACCACCCCTGCCACCTCATTCAAGAAGCCGAATTCCTCAAAGCCTCTTCTTCCTGCAGGAGAATATATGGATCCCATGAGCTAAACATGCACAGATACAAACTAAGAGCAACAAAGAGATCCCCTATTTTACCTTTGCCAACTTTACAAAACTTGAGCAACATAAGATCCATCCGTAAATGGTGCTTTTAGACCAGTTATCAGAACATATAAGAATAATCTTAGAATTAGATTACTAAATGGGGCTTTTTCAGAACTGGCATGCAGGAGTCAAACAGTCAAACTATAAATGTATAACTAAGTGGATGGCTGGACTTTTCTTAGCCTGCAGGCTTGGATTGAACACAATATTAACATTAAAATGTTTGCAGTTAATTTCATTTTATGTATTTTTATTTTCAAGGGCTTTAGAGTGCCTATTTCAGATTTCATTTTCGTTGTGGGGGCGGGGGGGTTGTAGAATAAAATACAGGAATGCATGCAATACATGAATGACTACAAATAAAGAAACCCAGTTCCAATTCTGTAAATCTCCATGCATAAACTATCAATTTCAAAACCCAATAACCAAATTTGCAAACCACCAAAGAACAAAACCCCAGATACCCAATATCACCTCAAACTCAATCTGTGGACATTGCTCTCTCCATCTCCATCAATCCAGCATATATTCATTCGATAATAGTGTTTGAAAAGATGACTAAGAGACTATCAATGATGAGTACATTAGATAATAGCGTTCGAACAAAACTTCATTGTTAATTTCGTATATTGGCAATCAGATCACTCCGGCTCTTCCGATTCGTCAAACTCTAGATGAATAAAATGGGCACACGGACGATTATCACTTTGTTCTATCCACGAAATTAAACTAAGCTTTCAAATTATGGGAAACAAATGGAATTGAATTACCAACCTTATCATTCAGTGAAAAATTTCAAGCTCCTTTATTCTTGTTCTTCTTTCTTCTACTCGCCTCAGTTGCAATTTTAAAAATGAAAAGTTTGTGCTCAGGTTTCGATTTGATTCTTCGCTCTTTTCTCTCTGTGTCGAGCAAACAAACCGACGGTATCATTTGGGCAAAAGACAGCTGAGAAATGGCTCTGAGGAAGATGCGCGAGAAACCGAATTGGCTCGGCAGATGAACAGGTGGCAAGTGATGCAGATCACCTATTGAGAATGAGAAAGAAAACAAAAAGCAACAGAGAGAGATCTGGAAAAGTAGCTTTTAGCTTTGATTTCATTCAGTTGATCAAACAAAACTACTGAGACGTTCTCCAACAGCTTACATATAATAGGGAGAGCAAAGAAAGCTTTAAAGAAATATAAATGCTGATAACAAGTTCCAAGCATAACTCAAACGGCTACCAGATTTCAAGGGCTAGCGACTCTATTTTATTGGAACCTGATAGGCCTCTTAGTCTCCCTCCTTGGCCTGTCTCTTGCCAAGCTATAGTCATTTAATTCTTGTACACTAGGGACAGCTGTGCTTGTCTCAACAGATGACACTTCATCAGCAAGGGCAACAGACTGAAATACCTGATAGGAGAACGGGCAAAAGAGCTCTGAAAATGCAATTCGTAATCTCTTCTTCTTCTACCCAGCTCCCTCTGCTTTCTTCTCTCTGTCTCTGTTGATCAAAAAACCAAAACAGATTGGAACAAAGAGGTGCAAATAGCTGGTTCGGACTCTCTCCTCCAGAGCCTGTTTATGGCAATAGAGTAAATCCCAAAAAAAGAGAAGGGCAAAAAAGCCAGGAAACTATTGAATGAACAGTACAAAACATCATTCTACTTTAGGATAGTTACTAGAAAAGTTGGACGCGCTTTGCCGCGGAATTTGCTTTTGTTAAGATATAATTTAATAATTATGACTTCATTCTACTGAAATAGCAATGAAGGTTGGTTGCATGTAATGTAGGGTTCATTCAAAAATACACACATATTCAAATTACTTGCATTGTTAGAAATTGAGAATCAGACCTTTACAGAGGAAAAGCTCATTCCTTGAGAGACAACTCTAAATCCAAAACCACCCGAAGCACAGTAATTATTCTCTCACAATCCGAAGCAGCAACCAGTAGAGGAGCTTATGCCTCACGGGCACAAAAACTGCAAAAAGATGCAAGAATAATGAGAGATAGCACATGACCTACAACCACCTTCAAGCAGTTTATTTCCTCTACTACTCTTGCTGTGTTGTAAGGAGAGGGTCGGTTTGGAGGTAGCCTTTTGTTGTTGGTGACTGAAATAGTCACAACAGAGTGGCACAACTTGCAACCCTTTAACAGATTCCTACCAGCAACAGTAACATAAATTCTTTTTGTTTTTTCTTTTCTTGTTAGCAGACCTTTAAAACTGAAAGCATAGCACACTAAAAGCAAAACTGATTTTAATTTATCTTAAGGTCCTTGAAACATGAAGCAAAGCTCCACCACTCGAAATGCAAGTTTAATGCATTTAGTCATGACAGTGGTAGTATGCTCATTTCAATATTGTCATGCTTACTGGTAACTTTTTTCCATCAAACTGATGATTAATTGACCCCTGTTTTCAAATAAATTCATCTAAAAGCAGTTTTTTATTTTTTTTTAAACGAAACATTAACAATGGGGATTTAGAGATATGATCATTGCTGGGTAAAGGAAGGCCCTTAGTCTATTAACAGTTGGTTTAGCTGGGTGAAGAGGCTCTTCTGAATCTAGGTAGGTCCTATGCTCCGTTCTTATTTGAGAGTTCACTTGAGCATCTCAAACACAATAGTGGCACTGCTTATAAGTTCAAACCTTTCACACACAGAATAATAATCACACCAGTTTTTCATCCTACACCTGGAAATCTTTTAATTTCCATTTATTCGTTTTTCCCTCTATATAAAAAAAGTGGATTACATTTCTACATTTCAATGAGGCGAACCCAATAAGAAAAGTTTGCTAACCTATATCAAAACACAATAGGAAACCGTAATGAATTTCAGTATTTCACCAACAAATTTTGCCTCTACAAATCCTTTCAAAGTTTTAACCTGCTGCGAAAACCTTTTTCCAACCATCAGCTTACTGTAATTTAATTTTCATTTGGATCATATAAGATCTATGATGATATAAGATGTGCAACCAATACAACACAATTAAACTAAAACCATAACAATCATTATTAACTTAACTTGGAACAGAAAGTCATAAAATTGCACTCATTATTGTATAATTTTCATTCGCATGATTCATATATTTACTATTTCAGTTTGCCAAAAAAAATTCAGTTGGAAGCAAAACAGATATCCATGTCACAATGCAAGCAAAACAGATGCCAAAATATCTATGTTTTACAAAACGCAACCAGACTATCAATTAAAGAGCAGACATTAAAATTTCATTTAGGTCAAAACCAAATTTCAATACTAATAAACAAAAACAAAGCCTGAAACTTCCAATCTAATCCCTCCTCAAGCGATATAGACGAATCCCAAAAAAGGTATGAAACTGTAAAAGAGCCACCTTTATGTTCTTCTTTTGGTTTATCATTTTCAAAACCCAGTAATGATTTTGATGAATAGAAACGTGGGTTTTGACATAAATAATTAGACCAAACAAAAATGAGGTGCTCGGAGCAATCAGGAAGGAACTCACCAAATACGAACCGTATATATCCTCTGCTTCAATCACCCGCCCTTGGGCAACAACCGACAAAGAATAAATGAAAAAAATTAGAAATCATGGTAGAACAATCCAAAACAAACCCAGACCCAGGTCCCTAATCTTTCCTCCTTGAAATCTTACATCAAATCCAGAATACAAAATCCCAAATTTGATATCAAATATGGCATATAAACTCTGTAAACCCAACCTGTCTTACTGTTCAGAATCTTGCTCCACCAGTATTAACGATGAAGATCGATATATTCGTTCGATGCCAGCCTTCAATCGAACCTTCACGATCGCACTACAATATCAGGTGTTTTCTTTATTCAGTAAACTACTCAAGAGCAAAACCGGCATTTCCAAAATCAACCACTGTTTCTATCTATTGCGTTCGAGGGCAACACAGTCATTTAACTGTATGAACAGTAGAATGAACAGTGCTTAGGAACAGTGTATGCGCTTTAGTATATTTAGAATAATACTAGCAAAACTGCCCGCGCTCTGCTGCGGGATTTACTATTATCAATGAATTGCTTAGAAAACTAAATGTTTCTATACATAAGAATATTATTGACTTCCTTTCAATATATATATATATATATATATATATTATTGACTTTGTAATGTTATATGGTACAAAAGGTTTGGTTTGGTTTGGTTTATACAATTTTTTTTTTGAAGGAAAGACGACAAACTATATTAAGTGATAACAGAGGGTTACATGGAGCGATGCAAAAGCATCGAAATAAAACAATAAAGCAAAGCGATTGCACACACGCATCTAAAATAAAGAAGAAACAACAAAGGATAATAAGATGGCCAGACGCATCTAGAATGAAAGGTAACCAGGATGTGACTTGATGTTGAACGACATCGCTGCACTGCACATGTCACAAAAGCCGTGTAAATGTAATAGTAACCGTAACCGGTGATATGATCACCTAGGAGTGGTGATTCGCCCACCAGGAGTTCGAAAGTAATCGAGGGTGTCAGAAACTCGAGAATTAGCAAACGAACTCCTAAGAACCAGAACCAATACCATATCAGAATGAACAGCTGTCTCGGATCCAGGATCCGGATTTGTAAGCGACCAGGATCCCAAATACGGATCCAAATCCGACCTAAGCCCAAAGTCAAGTCTGCCAAAGCCACCTTGATTAAAGCCCAAGCCCATTTGAAATTGATTAGGACACCAAAGCTCATGAACACCCTAGCCTCTTCTCAACTCTGGGCAAACAGAAAAAGCCCATAAACTGCAACCTTAGGCAAACCATGAAGGCCCAAGTCCAAGTCAACAAAAGAGGCCCAAGCCCTAGCCCACTTAGGGTTGTCCCTTCCAGTCCTATCGCCGCACCAAACTGCTTGAGATCCAGCCACCACGCCTCCGGTCTCCCTGCACCATGGCACCAGAAATCCCCTGAGCTCCGTACCACCAGATGACCCACGTAAAGAAAGGACGTAGTCATCCACCGTGCCGTCAACCTGTGGGCAACGAGGAAGTGAACCAATCCGTCCATCCAAACCAGCGCCGACGTCGCGGAAGTCAGACCACCTAAGCAGAAGAACCAATTGCCGCCAGACAACCAAGGGACGTCGAGAAACCAGAAAACGTCCTCGATGGAGGTGCTTCCAGAGAGAAGACCCAAACCGAGTGTGACCCCTGATCTCACAATCCGATCCCTTCCACCATGATCGAATCGAAACTGCCTCACCCTCCAGCAACGCACCTTGACCTTTGAGCCTTGCCCTCCTTGGCCTAATCGAGCCACCACCATCAACAGATAGAAGATTCGGTAGAACACAGGCCTTCAGGCCTACCAGCAATAATGGCACAGACGAAATCTGCGACAGAGAAGACACGGTGATAGCCGGTCTTGATTGAGGAGCCCCCAGAGAAGACGCCATAGATACACTCCATACAGGACGGAGAGAGGTGCAGAGAGGCCAAACCCGAGGGCGGCGCTCTCCCAACCCTAGCAGAGCTCTGTTAGGTCGAGACATGAGTCGATGGTTTGGTTTATACATTTGGTCTGGTGTGAAACTTTTTGGTAATGGGGGAGAAATTTAGGTAAGCTACCTTTTGAGGTCAGGCACACTTTACCTAAATTTTTCCATTACAATGAATAAATCCAAACCAAACTCAGTGCATCAGAACTTTTTAATGGATGGCTACAGTGCGTTGTCAGACCTGCAATTCAATTAATTATTTGCATAAGTAAATACATAAATAAGTTTGTATTTGAAAGCAAATACATAATAGAATTAGAGAGATCATATGTGAAATAGGTAAATAGAATAGTATTTGTGTTGAAGACATACCTGAATATAGTAGTATTTGAAAGCATAAATTTGTTGTTATTTCTGGCGAATCTGGGAGAGAAGGAAAATTAGCAATATTAATATATTGGCGATGAAGTGTATAATATGTGTTGTTATCAAGAAATAAGAAGTAAATCAACATGTTAGGCTTCTTCAAATGAAAAAGGATTCATAGAAAGTACCTTCAACCGGTAGCTATAATCCTTGAGTTTAAGCTCACCAGCAAATTGAACTTCATTGTTCTTATGTACATAACAAAGAGAAAAATTTTAACAGGTCAAATTTAAGTTGTGCAGCCACAAACAAAAGAAAGCAAAACAGCATAACCAAAGCCTCACTCTTTATGATCAAATACTCAATTTTGAAGAAGGTAAATATGAGATGTTCATAGGAATAGAATATAAATGAATATAATAATAATAATGGAAGTATCAAGAAATCATAGATATACATTTAGCAGTATAAATCTTCTCTTTAAACATAGTACTATTTCTGTTGCTGCTCTTCTGGAGCAAAGCAAACAATTTCACCAATTTAAAGAAATTATAAACAAAACCACCAATCTTTCACCCAATTTCAACAACCAAAACCAAATTGCTCACCTTTTAATGGTATTAATAAAGCTGCAAGAATACATATCTTTGAAAGTAACTAATCACAATACAAAAGTAAAAAGTAAATCATCCTAGAGTCAACCAAGTAATCAAGCCAAACACAGTCCAGCTAACTTCTACTATTGTAATGTGAATGCAAAGTAATAATAAAATGGAGACTATACCTGAATAAGAAAAAAAGGCCGAGATAATTCAAAATTCCATACAACTCTATCGGAGTAGTTTGCTGATGAGAAAACTCCTCGGACCAAAAGAGAATAATCCAAAACAAATCCAGCACTGACTCAACGCAAGCTGCACCATGAAGCAGTCACAAAATGAAAACCCACAAATTAATTCAACACTACGATCAGATATAGGAGAAGATGATGATGAGTCAGCCGTCTGACCCGAAATTAAAGAAGGAAAAGCAGACCTGAATTCACCCCCAAATCTGTGCTGGTCAAAGAAAATCTCAATTCAACAACACCAAACACCCATCAGCCTCCTCTTCATCTATATCCACAGGTACCGCACTACTGATCAGCCACAATGCGTTGTACACTCATACAACCTGTGAAGTTAGCCTGATGATTAACACATTGAACACAAAAATTTACAATCTACACTATGAAGGTAGGTCACTTTCCAATTTCAATTTCAACTTCTTTCAGTAAAACCTAAATCATGAAAACTCGCTGATACTGAGCTGAGGATTATCACTCACTATCTTGTTCAATAGAAAAGAAATTAATGGAAACAATCAGGGGCAAAAGAGTAAAACTGAAACTGACCTCTGGAGGCGGTGATGAGCGAGAGATAGGCTTGCTCAAGATCGGCGGTGAGAGCAATCCTTCTTGGGGAAGGGGAATTTAATCCTCTTATAGCAGTAGTAAACGCCTCAAATCTCGTCGCGGTGTCTATGTTTCCTAAGAATTTCATCCTGGGACAGAGATTATGGATCCTTCGCTTCGCTTCTTAGGTGCACCAAAATCTCCAGGCTCGATCACGCAATATCTTCGCCCTCTCTCTATCTCTTTGTTTCTCCGTGGATCACCTACCAAAACACACTGATCAAAGCGGTGGCAGGGTCCGTGGCAAACAAACGAAATAACAGGTGTCTGATACAGACAGCAAAGCAGCTAGGGGCAAGAGTGTAAAATGCCACAGAAAAGACATGGGACAAAAGCGGAAGTACACTGTTACTTTTGGGATTTGCAATGATCTGTCATTGCTAGATTGACTCATATATATATATATTAACAACAGTTGTCAGAAGCAAATCCATACACCAAACATGGAAGAAACAACTATTAATACTGAACAAACAGATCCAGAATGAAAGAAGATGAAAACTACTGTTAACAAACTGAAGACAAATTCATTCAAACTTAGAAGGAAAAGCAATGATGGTAACTCAACAGTCTAGCTGATTATGATATGCACAGAAATTGAACACCCTTAAATAACATTAAAAACATATACCAAAATGTCAGCAGCAAAACAGACTGACCTTGCCACAGAACTTGTCGAGCTTATTCACTTGTTCCTCTAAATCAAGTATATACAAATCCAAGTCTCAAATAAGCGAACGCAGAAAAAAAATAAAAATCACACCCAAAATTGCCCAACAACCAATCCGATTGAAAACTAAAAACCGAAATCCATCATAAAAAATCACGAATTGAGAAATGCTCTCACCCTTTATCCAATTGGAACCATAAACCCGCCCAATCAGAGAGCTCTTTGCACCTAAAGCAAGCAATTCAAAAGATCCAACAAAACCTGCATCGAAAGCCAATCACAACATCCAAATTAGAAAAGATAGTGAGCGGAAACGAAGGAACGAAATCCAAACTCACAGCAGTGGCAGAGCTTGAAAGATACCTCTTCAACAAGTTTAGTTTGGTTTCATTAACATAAGATTACAGGTATCATTTCGGGTTCATGATATATATTAGTTTTCCTGATTTCTTAATTGATTTTGATTGCTGACGTCGAGAATTTTGAATGGTGGGTCATGAGACAAGATTCGGAATCATGCGACCAAACACAGTGAACAAATATGGTGTTGTTCTTGATGACTTTGGCTTCAAAACTATGATTGACAAGTTAATAGAGGAGTTTATATGCCCTATATCTAGAGGCATTCGTCTCGAATTTGTTATAAAGTTATAATTAAACCCAAAATTATTACATAAAAATTTGACCTAATGATACATGCACTCTTTTTTCTAGGGTGGGACTATTATGTAGTTGTCTTTCCAG
>JANPXK010000169.1:0-200795 GCA_024704745.1 Rosa lucieae
CAGCCTCCGGTTATGGTGGTAACGCCACCAAAGGCAATAACCACCCTCAAAACGCTCCCAGAGCGCCTTGATCAAGGGAACCTGACAATAATGATGCTTGTCTCAGATGTGGACTACTTGGACATTGGGCAAGGGCGTGTAAAGCATCCCAGAATGTTGCAAACGCATACAAGATGTATCGTGAAGCAAGGGAGGCAAATTACATGGAACAAGAAGATCAAGATGGCGATCTTGATCTAAGGGTGGAAGACTACAAGAATCAAGACCCATAAACCGGCGATTTTGATTAAGTCTTTTTATTTTCTAAGAGATGTAGGCAATTGCCATATTATAGTAAATGCCAATGGCACTAGTCTTTCTTCATAGAGGCTTACTCAATGTAAGTGTGATGTCTAGGAAGGTTTTAAGATAAGTGGTACTTAAGTGAGCTTTGCTCCACCGACATCTCTCTACTCACCTGGTCACATTTGCATTGAAATTACCAAAAGGAGTTAGACGATTACCATTGTTTTGCATTAGCTAGTTTATTGGATTAGATTCTTTTTGGTTAAAGAAACGATGATGTAATTCCGTTTGGCTTATTAATAAAAGTTGAGTGTTTTTCTTTATGACTCCTTTTTAATTATGAGCTTTTCTTTTAGGAATGGATGAACTACAATGTCTTGCGGTTAGTGCGACTACGCACACCATTCTACGACATAGGCAATTATTCTTAGAGATGTTGTCTACATATTCCTCTGTGACTACAATGGCTGGGCCATCAAGTTTAATTCAAGGACATGGAATGGCCCAATTCCTATTGCCAAATGGCACCTTGATTAAAGTCACTGAAACTCTCTACGCTCCTAAGGCAAATCGGACCTTATTGAGTTTTAAAGATATAAGAGCCAATGGATACCATGCGGAAAAACATAATGAGAACGGAAAGGAGTTCCTTTGCATTACCTCTAATGATTGCGGACGAAAGCGCATCTTAGAGAAGCTTATATGTCAATCTAGTGGACTTTATGTCACTAGAATTTGACCAATTGAATCCAATAATATCATAAGAGCAGATCTTTTGGATTCAGACACATATTGGCTTTGGCATGACCGACTAGGGCATCCTGGTCGTGATATGATGCTCCGTATACTAAAGACTTTACACGGACATCCATTCTTCAGAGTGAGAAGAAGTAAGAATCGAAAATTGATTCCTAGACTTAGCAAGATCGCAACAATTGCAGCTTCTGGCGCTACAGCCGTCTTGGGGCTCCATAGGGATACCCAAATCCTATGTGATGACGCCATCAATAGCGCCAACCATGACCATGACGCCATGGTTGCCTCTCCTAGTGGCCATGACGCCACACACACTAATTTCCATGGCTCTAATGCCATGATGGGAGATGTAGTCACACATTTTGCTTCTAATAGCGCTACGAACGCTCAAGCCCAACCAAAATCCTCATTGGTTGCTTCTAAGACCCCTCGCTCATTTTGGAAAGCCTGTTCCTTCGAGAAATTAGGACCGAGACCGTCCTACGCAAAGGATCCTAAAATACTCATTCCGTTCTTACAGAGAATCCAAGGGGATATCTGTGGACCAATTCAACCATCATGCAGACCTTTTAAATACTTTATGGTATTGGTTGATGCGTCGACATGCTGGTCACATGTAGCGTTGTTGTCCACTCGAAATGCTGATTATCCTAAACTCCTCGCCCAGATTATCCATCTACGGGCTCACTACCCAGATCATCCTATTAAGTCGATTCGACTTGATAATGCTGGGGAGATTACATTGAAAACGTTCGATAACTGTTGCATGTCACTGGGTAGTGATGTAGAGCATCCAGTTCCCCATGTTCATACCCAAAATGGTCTCGTATAAGCTGCTATCAAACGACTACAGATGATAGCACGAAAATTGGTTATGCGCACCAGTCTCCCTGTTTCTGCTTGGGGATATGCAATATTGCATGCAGCGACGCTAATTCATCTACGACCCACTACAACCCAATCTTACTCTGCGTTACAGCTAGTGACTGGGTACGAGCCTGATATCTCACACTTACGCATTTTTTGGTGTGCCATTTATGTGCCTTTTACGCCACCACAACGTACTAAGATGGGTCCACAACGACGAATGGGCATATACGTTGGATATGAATCTCCAACCATCGTCTGCTATCTTGAACCCTTGACAAGCGATCTCTTTACCACTAGATTTGGGGATTGTCACTTTGATGAGACAGTCTTCCCATCATTAGGGGGAGATAAGAACACATATGTTCAACAGGAACAACAGGAATTGTCTTGGTCTGTCCCTACTATGTCTCATCTTGATCCCCAAACCGCACAGTCCGAACTTGAAGTGCGAAGAATAATCGAGCTCCAGAACGTAGCAGACACTCTGCCTGATGTGTTTTCTGATGTTGCCAAAGTGACGAGATCACACATACCTGCTGCAAACGTGCTTGCAAGGATTGATGTCCTAAATAATGGACATAACGCCACTCTTGTGACACCAGGAGATGGCGCCATTTCCCAGAATGGCAATGATGTGGCGTCTATGGCCGCAGGTCCCTCAAGGAAGCACGGTAGACCGATTGGTTCGAATGATACTCACCCTAGAAAGAAAGCGAATGAGGCACAAACAAATCATTTGATCATCGATACTCAAAATCCGTCCCATGAGAATGTTCTGGATTATGGTTATGTCCAAGAGACATCATTGGGGGACGCCTCAATGTCAGAACCTATCCCTGAGAACGTAGAGATCTCTGTCAATTACACTAGTGTACATGGGACGTGGGAAAGAAACTCCATCATCATTGATGATGTATTCGTGTAATCAATGGCTCGTGAGATTATTGAGACCGATGACATAGAACCACGCTCCGTTGATGAATGCCAATGTAGAGCTGACTGACCAAAATAGAAAGATGCGATCCAGGCAGAACTTGATTCTCTAGCGAAAAGAAAGGTATTTGGAAATGTTGTACCAATACCGCCCAACACCAAACCAGTTAGTCACCAATGGGTATTCGTTAGAAAGCGTAATGAGAAAAACGAGATTGTAAGGTACAAAGCTCGTCTTATGGCGCAAGGCTTCTCACAACACACTAGAATCGACTACGAGGAGACCTATTCTCCCGTAATGGACGTTATAACGTTTCGCTACCTTGTCAGTTTGGTAGTTTCCGAAAAACTGAACATGCAGCTAATGGATGTGGTTACAGCGTATCTATATAGGGATCTAGATACGGAAATATACATGAAAGTTTCAAATGGAATTCAGCTACCCAAATCAAGTGGCTCCAAACCACGGAGCGCGTTTGTGATTAGATTGAAACGCTCACTATATGGATTGAAACAATCAGGACGGATGTGGTATAACCATCTAAGTGACTACTTGATTGGAAAGGGATATGTCAACAATGAACTTTACCCATGTGTGTTCATAAAAAGGACAAGTTCCGGATTTGCAATAGTAGCGGTTTATGTCGATGACATGAACATAATTGGCACCCTTAAAGAGTTAAGGGAAACCGCTGAACACTTGAAATCCGAGTTTGAGATGAAAGATTTTAGGAAAACACGGTTTTACCTCGGTTTAGAACTTGAGCACCGTAGAGATGGTATCCTGATTCATTAATCATCTTATACCCAAAAGATGCTTAGGCATTTCAACACTGACAAGATTAAGCCTTCAAGCACCCCAATGGTCGTTCGTAGTCGTGATCCAAAGAAGGATCCATTCCGTCCAAAAGATGACGACGAAGAAGTGCTATAGGCAGAAGTGCCCTATCTAAGTGTAATAGGCGCATTATTGTACTTAGCACAATGCACCAGACCGGATATCTCATTCGCTGTGAACTTACTAGCTAGATATAGCTTTGCGCCAACACGACGCCATTGGACTGGTGTTAAAGATATCTTTCGATACCTAAGTGGTACAATCGATATGGGCTTGTTCTATCCCTACAGAGAGAAGATGGATTCGGACCCATCTAGTGTCAGGGACGCCACATATGGTGGACCGCGTTCCCTCCCCCCCACCCAAAACGATATAAGTGTTTTGGAAGGTTTTGCTGATGATGGGTACCTCTCTGACCCACATAAAGGTCGCTCCCAAACTGGTTATGTTTTCACCATGGGAAAGACAGCGATATCTTGGAGGTCTACAAAGCAGACCTTAGTCGCTACCTCTTCGAATCATGCAGAGATTATTTCTCTTCATGAAGCAGTTCGTGAATGTATATGGATTAGGTCCATAGTTACGCATGTTCGAAGTAATTGTGGTCTGAAGTCTACCACAGATGAGCCAACAAGCATTTATCAGGATAATGCTACTTGCATTGACCAAATGAAGAAAGGCTACATCAAAGGCGACAACACCAAGCACATATCGCCTAAATTCTTCTACAATCAGCAACAACAGAAGCTCCTCAAGATCAAAATGAATCAAGTTCGATCTGAGGACAATGTGGCAAATCCACGTTCGAGAAACATGTGGCAAGAATTGGCTTGCGGAAATTATCTGAACTCCCATGATCGTAGTCATCAGGGGGAGACGCAGACATCAGGGGGAGATGTCTAAATGTTCGTCTCGAATCGTGAATGGTGTGTTGTGCTCTTTTTCCCCTTCGACCGAGGTTATTTTTGTCCCACTGGGTTTTTGTTACTCGGCAAGGTTTATAACGAGGCAACGAGAGAAGCACCGCGTTTGGACAACACAAGGGGGAGTGTTCAAGTAAACCCTAATTTGTGTTTGGCCCAAACTCTAGATTACTTGCTCTTGTGGTAATAGGATTAAATTAGAAGGATCTAGATTCCTATTCAATGTACAATTACTTTCCTTGTATGATTGAGATTCTATGCATTGTAATCCTCTATATAAAGAGACCCCTATTATCAATGAGAATACACAGCAAATTCCTCTCAAATTCAGTTTCTCTTAAACACTCCCATATTTTTGCCACTCCTTAGAAAGTGTTTCATTTGTTTTTTCTGTATCCCAAACACATAAAATGATTGTTTTTTTTTTTTTCTCAAAACTCCAATTCCATGAACCAAAGGAGGCCTTAGTTTATACCTATTCCATCACCTTTGTTTCAATCCAAGTAAGAGAAACATCAAACAAATTGTTAACGATTTTCAGAAATATCTGGTTCTAGCTAGTGCAGATAACATCAAGACCCACTCTTTTGACACAATTCCATAACAATTCAACATTTCTACGATAGTTGCAAATTCGAGACCAGATGTCCAAACAAAATCTGAGATTTTCTGGTTGAAAGAAAAACCCCAGTGGGAAAAGAATATGATTGCAATATCCTACGATTTTCTAATTCAAAGAAACGTACCAAGATTATAGCTTCATCTTCTATTGCATTTTTTACTGCCCTCAGACCATCGCGAACAGCATCCTTAATCTGGGCAAATTGTATGGTCATTAGGCCCTACACCTCTAAAAGTGAAAATAAGGATTAAACTACCACATGACTTGCCAATGGCAATAAATTATGTGTATCATGTAAGCATTACCATGAAAGGGATGCAAGATAGATATTGACACATGGATACAGAACAAAATTGTATATAGAATTTTAGGTTTCATGAGTCTTTGTTCTTGGAGGGAGTCCCTTCAATGTTGGTTGTTCTTTGTATGGTTCCCTTGACATGATATATTCTTCTTCTTTGTAGAAAAACATTTTCCTCGAGTTGTCAAGTTTGCCAAAGAAAAAAAAAACAGAAAATAATTTTATTTAGATCAATGACAATTTTATATTGATTGATTCAAAAAATGATGATTCAAAAAATGATCTATTTTCATTTCAATGATGAAACTATGCTGTGGGTTTAGGAATTAGGATCAAGCTTGGCTATTAGGCCTAGCAGATCGTTGCCTCCACGCCTGGGGTCCCTGATCGGCCCAAGTTTTGTGGACTTCCCTTATTCGACTTCTTGTGATAAGGCCTAAGGGCACTCATCAGCTAAGTTCTGAACCACACCGGTAGAGGGTAGACCATAATTGTGTATCACAATTATTCTTCTGTTACGGTTATTTCTTGCCAGCTAGCAATTAGGATAAGGATTGCAAGATTTGAACACTTGTCGTTGATCTACGAGATCGAATCTTTCCTCTCAGCACCTTTAAATTTGTAAGCTTCTCATTTGAGAAGATTTAAATACACAACCCTAATCACTTAATACACATCCCTATTATTTTATATTTCAAATTAGATTTTGTAGGTAGGTTAAATGACCAAAATAGACATCTATGCATTAGAAGAAGAAGAAAAATAGTCATATTTTCCTTATATTATTCTATTTAAGTATTTATGTATAAATAGTTAGATAAACACAAAAAAATTCTATACATGGCCTCCCAATTTAATACAAGAATACAGTTAGAAACTATCTAATTTAATTTTTCCTTAAATAAATTGTAATTAAATGAGGTTAGGAACCATAAAATTTAGAATTTCAAAATCAATATGGCATTAAATATTTTTAAAACATATCACTTTACTCCCATTTTTTAGTTAACTTCCTTTTTTGTTCTAAGAGTTATGATTAATCAATTTATTTTCTAATAGAAAATATCACAGGTGAAAAAACTTTGTAATTGTTAATTTGTTTGGTCTCTCTAATGACAACTTTTTTGTTCCACTACTGTGGAGAAACTATTGATGTAGTTTTGGTTGAATGTTCAACTCATAATTTTATACTTGATTAACATGGTGTTTGGTGGATGTGAGCTCAAATAACACAAAATCTATTTATATGCATCTATTTAAAGGGAACAACAATAAATCTTTATGGATTTCTCAATAACAAACACAAGTAATCAATATGGTCATTTACAAAACATCAATGTAACCCTAATATAGTAAAAAAGTAGGATATTTCATGATTTTTGAGATTAAGGATATTTTAGGTAATTTGGGTTGTGTATTTAGTAAAATATTAGAATGAAAAATTAAATGAGTGGTGTATTAAGTATGAAGTGTGTATTAAGTAATTAGGGGTGTGTATTTAAAACTTCTCTTCTCATTTTGCTGTGCATGAATGAAAAGTATGTTTTGAATTTTCTGTTTTTATCCTTTTCTCTGTATCTTGAAAGGCTAGGGTTGTGGTACAAAATTCAATGGGCCACCAGATTCTTGTGGGTTGGTTATGAAGTATAAGTCATCATCTTCATCTAATAGTTGTGTTTTTTTTTTTTTTTGGTCTGACATCTTCATATGATGATGTGTAATTCGACATACTTTTATGTATAGCAAACGTACCATGTGGCTGTGGGGTAGTCCAATCAAAATTCAGGAAATTTTAAGTGTGTTCCGAATTTATTCTTACTTAATAAATTGAAATACCCAAAACACCCATTTACATGTTCACTGTTCTACCAACAACGTGATACGTTTGTCCTAAGTAAGAATCTCTAGTGTAATTCTCGCTTCTTGAACCAAAAAAATGTCCAGGTCTCCTTTGGTCGTCTAGTGAATAGTGAGGGCGCAAAGAATACGCAAGTTGATTTCCAAATCCATTAATCACTCACAAACATCCACCCAGCCTAAGTCTTTATCAGTGGTGGACTCCCGCCATGTGCTGCAAGAAATTAATGGAAGCCATTAACTGATTAACCTAGTTTCACCGGTGTCTCCCTTCTATTGGCGCATTGTTTTTCTCCAGTAGAATGCATGAAACTGCGGGACCCCCTTCAGTCCTTCACCCGCGAGTACGTCTAATAGTGACCAAACTTGACAACCATGTCTCTGTCTCTGATCATGGAGATGATTGTATGCACCGACAGTGCAAGTGCACTGTAGGTTATTTTAATCTCTAAAAAAATAACAGCCACTCATCTAATCCACTCCTTTCTATATTTTAATATCAAAAAAATTGCATCCGTTCATATTGCAAGTACCCATGCACTGACCACTCCCCTCTGATCAACGGCGACTTGACTTCGCATTCAATACGCGTAATGTCGCCCAATCCTGAAATCCCCGAAAGCCAAATCAGCCAATCCCTTCACACATAAATGCATATATATATAAATCAAGACCCACGTTTCAAAGTCATGCTTCCAATCCATTCCAGACACCTTCTCTAAAGTCATGGCCTCCTGGACTTCCAGAGCTCCTAGTAGCGACTCTACTCTCTTGCCTTTGTTACTGGTTTTCGTATTGGGTTTGGCTTGTCGGAGCTGTAACGGGTTTGGGACGTTCCGATTTGATTTCCACCACCGCTCCTCGGATCTCGTCACCGGAATTCTTGGCTACGATGAGCTCCCGCAAAAGGGGAGTCCTGAATATTACGCTGCCATGACTCATCGGGACAGGTTGATCCGAGGTCGCCACCTCGGCGAAACGACACCGCTTACTTTCGTTTACGGCAACAATACTTACCGGATTGGCGCTTTTGGAAAGTACGAGCCTTTCACCAACTTTTTTGATGACTTTTTGTGCACTTTGTTGTGTTAGAAATTTATAAAGATTAAATCTTTGTTTCGGTCTTGGTCTGAAATTTCAGCTTGCATTATGCGAATGTTTCTGTTGGGACTCCAAGGACTTCGTATCTTGTGGCTTTGGATACTGGCAGTGATTTATTGTGGTTGCCGTGTGATTGTATCAGTTGTGTGAAGGGATTTAATACATCAGATGGAGAGGTAATATTGCTTAAAAGCAACTTCAACAAATTTCCTATATTTTTATTTTTCTTTATTTTAAGAAAAATTGGACCTCTTTGGTCCAAAAAGATTTCATGTAACTAACTGTATTTTAGGATAATGAGAAAAGAGAAAACAAAATTTTCTAAATTTAAGGAATAATTATAAAGATTTTAGAGATTGTTGTAAATTCATTAAAAACCTAGCCGCAACGACTAGGGTTGAGAGAAACTTGGACTTTCCCTTGTTTTCTTTGCAAATTCTTCTTCGTTATCGGAGATTATGGTGGACCGAGGTCTACTTTTCCTTCTTCTCTTCCTGGCATGTCTAGGCAGTAAGGATCTATTGTTTTTGGTTTTACTGATGGTGATCCTTTGGTTTTTGGGAACGAGACTTGGGCCGATGGCTCGACGACGGTAGGCCTCCATTGTAGCGGGGCTTTGTGTCCACTCAAGCGTTCGCGGTGATCCAGATCCGACTGCAATTGAGATCGGCGTTGGAGATGGGTTCTTGGTTCTTGGCCTGTCGGCTGTGATGGTAGGTGGGGATGTGATTTAGATCAGGATGGTGTCGAGAGGTGACGTCGGAGGTGTTGTTCCTGGTTTGGACAATGGCAACGGAGCCTGGAGAGGGTGTGAAGGTGATGTTTAGATTAGTTCTGGTGGCAACGACATTGTGAGAGGTAGATCTAAAGACTATAATATGGTAATTAGGGTTGTCAATTCCGACACGACTCAAAACCCGCACGAAATAAAGCGGGTTGAACCCGCACGATTAAAAAGCGGGTTGGCCGCGGGTCAACCCGCCATGACCCATTTAATAAATGAGTCGGCCACGGGTCAACCCGCCAACACGAAGTGAACCCATATAATCCAATTATGTTGTACTTCTTCTTGAAATTTTGGACGTTGGGAGTATTTGATCATAGGATTAAACAATTTGAAATATTTTGCTTTATAATTATTGGATTTAATTATTTATGAATTATATATAATTATTTATATTCTTTGTCTTTTTGAGTTTTTAGCGAATTTAATCAATTTATGCATTTTTTTAGTTAAATGGGTCGTATTGTTAACCTTTAAATGGGTCATTTTGTCTAACACTACACGACATATTTATTAAATGGGTTAAGCAGGTTGGAAACGGGTAACCCGTTTAATAAATAGGTTGGGTTTGGGTTTAAATTTTTGACACGATTATTAAATGGGTTGGGTTTGGGTTTGTCTCTTGCGACACGACAAATACCTTGACCCGACACGACCCATTGACAGCCCTAAGGGTAATGGCCTTTGGTGGTAGAGGCTGGTGGTCTTTTCGTGACGGTGGCCCAGATTGCTTTGATCGAGCGCCGACTTTTGGAGCTACCTGGATCTCTGAGGTAGGCGCGGTGGTGTAGCTCCAGGCTGGAGAGAGGGAAGATGCGGCAGTGGATGTGATGATGGAGGTGGCGGCCCGATTGGTGGTGGAAGGTAAGTTGGAGGTGGTAGACAGACTAGAGGACGAGGTGCCCAATTGCTTGGGTGCTCTCAGCAATTTCAACTGGGACTGGGGTTCAAACCTTAGGGTTTGGACCTTGGGCTGGGCTTTAGTGTGTTAGGGTCCAGTTTTGGATATGCATTTTGTTTTTTTCTTTTAATTCCTTTTAGTTGGTATTGGGTGATTGACATCTCGCTGATTCCTTTCCCAAAAGCGGGTTATCTCCTGATATCTTGCCAAAGATGCAAGGTTTTAAATTTCTCCGAAATTGTTGAAATTTCCGTAATTTTGAAGTACCGAAACAAAATTCATATGCTATATCATTTCCGTCAGAAGTTTCCAGAAATTTTAAGAAATTTTCTTTACATTTCTGCGAAATTCTTAATTTCCGAAATATCTACACACACAATATATATTTAAAAATTCACACCGAAATTTTGTCCGAAATTTCTCTAAAATTTCTGTTAAATTTTTATGTCACCTACAATGACTTTTTACTTTATACTTTTATAGAGAAAATATGAAATTTTTTTTTTTTTTTTTTTTTTTTGCAATCATGTTGAATACAACAAAAAAACTTTTTGTTTTTATCTGCTGCAAAGTTGAATGCTCCAACCATAACATGATTTTCTTTTTGCTTCGTCTCAAATATTGTATGTTTCATACACTGTAACATCATATTAGGTAATTCCACAATATCCGATATATGGATTGCATGTAGAAAGGGAACGACACGTACACATATAATAACCATGTGATGAAGTACGAAAATCATTTCCAAAATTTATGTACTTGGGAGCAGTATTGTATGATACTAAATGAAAACAGTTCAACCAGCTAAATCGAACCACATCATAGTAGCTTTTATATTCCTTTTGTTGTACTTGTTCATTTTCATTCAAAGAGGTTTTGGTTTTACGTGTCCCGCCCCACCCCCTTGTAATTTTCTAATTATTAAAAAAAGTAAATCATATTTACATTATCAATATACAACACATTATCAATACACATAGATAAAAGCACTAGTTTAACAACCTACTACAGTACTAGTTAATTACTCGTCCATATAAACTATCATAATTCTATTATAAATATATAATTTTAGAGATGTTACATTGTAAATAGGTTTATTATAGGTTAGTTTAGTCTATGTAAAAGTTTCATTCAAAAATACCATTTTATAAATGCAATTAATTTGATTTCTTTATTTTTAACCGAAATTTCCACCGAAATCGAAACTTTCTCCGAAATTTCATTAAATTTGAAGTACCGAAATCGAAACCGAAACCGAAATTTGAAACCTTGCATAGATGTTCACTTCACTTGTGCCCTTTTGACTACTCATGACTGATGTCAAACAGTTTTTTATGTGCTTCCTTGTTCCGTAAAAAAGTAGAATTGTTTAGGTAATAGCGTTTTTGTCAGCCCCATGAGAGTAGGTCGTTATGTATGATTTCACTGATCAATAAAAGAGTTAACAAGATTCTAAAAAAAAAAAAGTAAAAAAAAATAGACTATGTTATATAATTGAACTAGAAATCATAGAGGACTCCCTCTACGGTAACAAATATTCATTTATCGATAAAAAAAAATTTATTCATTTATTAATAATATAATAACCCTTGTAAAGTAATAATTTTTCGCGTTGCAATTTAGTTTTTTATTGACTATATAGGATAAAACAAGAGAGAGATGTTTTTTCTCTGACTTTCGCGAGACCGTTATCTCGATGGCGGCTAGCCTTGGCTGGTGGCGATCTTGCACCTGCGATCGAGAACGGTGGTCATCTCTCCTCTCTTCTCTTCCTCGGGGGTGACAACGAGCCTGCTCGACTTCTCTCCATGTTTGTAGGCTGCAGCCCCTTTGCTCTGGCTGCATTTGCGGTCGGTGATGGTAGGGATCGCAATATGATGGTTGATCCGCTCTTGGATCGGCTTCAGGTCTTTGGTCCTCAGATTGGAATGCCCGAAGGAGGTTTGCTTCTTGGGGCAGCATGTTCGTCTGCACCCAGAGGTGTTGGGATGCCCGAAGATGATGATGGAGCCTGGTTAAATCCAGGCAAGCTAGGTCGGGGCTTTTCCACTATTGGTGGCGGAGCTTTAAGTGATACAAGCTAGTCGTGGGGTTCTTCTCGTGACAACGGCGATGTTGATGACTACTTGGTCACGTTTTTGGCATAAGTCCACTGATTTTGGAGATTGGAGTCCTGGAGGTTTTGGATATGACGACCAAAGTAAAGGTGGCAGTGGCGACGGAAACCAAGGTGGCAGGGGCGACGAGCGGTAGCTTCCTTAGAGCAAATGCACCCATGAACCAAGGGCAATTGCTGATTTGCTAACCAAATTGGTACTACCAATCCACTATTCATCTCAAATTGGCAATTGCCTTCAGCTTATACAATGCACCAATGAAAGGCAATTTGCCTGCCAATCCGCTATTCACACTTCAAATTTGAATAATTCATTAAACTTATAATTTAATTACTAAACAATTAACAATTAGAATAATCATACAATGTTAATTTAATAAAAAATTAATGGATATGTTAATCAAGTAGTCATGTAACTGGTCATGTAACTGACCATGTCACTGACCAAGTAACTGTAACTGGTCACGTAACTGACCATGTAACTGACCATGTCACTGACCATGTAACTGACCATGTCACTGACCAAGTAACTGACCATGTCACTGACCAAGTAACTGTAACTAGTCATGTAACTGGTCACGTAACTGACCATGTAACTGGTCACGTAACTGACCATGTCACTGGTCACGTAACTGACCATGTCACTGACCATGTAACTGACCATGTCACTGACCATGTAACTGACCATGTCACTGACCATGTCTGACCAAGTAACTGTAACTGGTCATGTAACTGGTCACGTAACTGACCATGTAACTGGTCACGTAACTGACCATGTCACTGACCATGTAACTGACCATGTCACTGACCATGTAACTGACCATGTCACTGACCAATCCATTTGAGATTTTTTTTAAAACTTTTGAATTAATTTTTAGGTGAAAAAAGAAACATTACCATTGGTATTTAATTACAGCCATCTGATTGAGATCCAACGACTGTGAATAAAGAACCATTTCCCAAATTTGTGTCTACAAGCAATGACATTTGTGCAAGATGTGGAGCCCACCCCAATCAGTCGGGCAAATTGATGGGCAAGAATTGGTCATCCAATTGCCCAGGCAGCTGGTCCCCACGTGGGCCCCAGCAATTAGTCAGGCAATTTTTCATTGGTGCATTGCCCATTTGCTAACAATTGCCCAATTAGTCACCCAATCAGTGCATGGGTGCATCTGCTCTTATGGTTTGTGTTGACTGGTTCTCTTGGGCATGGTCTGTTAGGGTTTCCCATATCTGGGCTTTTTGGTTTCCATGGTGGATCTTGGGCTTTAGGTGGGCTTGGTTGTTTTGTCCTCACAAATTTATAAATTTTTATTTTTTATTTTAATTTTGGGCCTTTATTCTTTCAAACAAAAGAATGATGAGTCTATCTTTTTCATTTTTTGAGTAGGGATGATCGATAAGAAACTTGTAGCCTAGTAGGTAGTTTTATTTGATTTCTGGGTTATTTAGTTCATTGTTTTTGTACTTAATCAAAAAAGGTGGTGTGCTAGGGGTATGCTCAGTAGTATACTCGTGTTAGGGGTATGCTAGGGTTATGTGCTCTATGTAAAGGTTTCTACTGACGGCTCTCTGGGCAAATCATTATTGTACTGCTTGTTGAAATTCTTAAAGAGATTGACATTTTCAAATAAAAAAATATAAAAAATGGTTCTTGACCAACAGCACCAAAATGAGGCAAAGTTATCCAATTTACCCTAGTAACAGATTTTTATTCCCACTTACCCTGTTTAAAGAAAAATGACAGTTTTGCCCTTCATTTAATTAATTAATTACATCTGCCTCTCTCTCTCTCTCTCTCTCTCTCTCTCTCTCTCTCTCTCTCTCTCTCTCTCTCTCTCTCTCACACCCCTCTCTGATTTGCTCTCTCTCTCTCTCATCGCTTCCCGATCTCCAACTCCGGCGAGGTTTGACCTCTCGCCCAGGTTCCACTGCAACTCGCAGGTGAGCTCGACCGCGTCCAATCGCTGCAACGCCCAGATTCCGTGCAACTTGCCGGTGAGTTCGACAGCGTCCAACTGCCTTGCCGGTGCGGGTCGACTTTTGCCCGGATTCTGCTGCAGCTCGACCGACGCTGACAACGACGACCACACGAAGTATTTGAGGGCCTCCTGGACACCTCGCCGTCTCTTTGGCGTCATCGATGGACTCCTGGACAATGCCGGTGCTCAACCCAGGCTGTGGCAGAGGAGAGAGGTGATTGGGTGCCCAGAGCTTTTCTCTGAGTGCCCAAATCAATTTCTAGCTTCTTTATTTTAATTTATTTTTTTAAGTAACGGGACAGAAGGAAAGAAAAAAAAAGTTTTGAATGTCTATTGCCCCCTAATAGACGTCTATTACCCCTCTATTGAAAGGCAATTGACGGCTATTGGGGGGGCAATAAACATTTTTGAATTGATGTAATTTCCTTGTTTTTTTTTCTGTAATCAAAGTTTTATTTGTCTAAATTTAGGGAGATTAGTTCTCATTCTAGCAAATGAAAGTCCTATTGGGGGGCAATGGACGTCTATTGGGGGGCAATAGAGGTCTATTAAGGGGTAATAGATGTCTATTGGGGCTAAAAAAAACTTTCAGGCAAGATTTTCAGCAAATTCGGGTAGGCGGCAGCCGGTGATTTAAATTCGGCGACCGGTGACCGGGTTCCTGCGAAGTCTCCCATGGTTTCTCTCTCTTCCATTCTCTCTCTCTCTCTCTCTCTCTCTCTCTCTCTCTCTCTCTCTGTGTACAAAGGGATGAGGGTAAAATGGTATTAAAAAAATTTAAAAAACAAAAAAAAAATCTTAATGGGGTATTAGGGAATACCTCCTTAGAGTGTTTTGGGTAAGAGGGAATTAAAAACACTTAATGGGGTAAGTCGGAAAAAAATCTCTAAAAATGGGGTAAATGGATAAAAAGCCATAAAAAAACAAGTTAAAAAAATTATAATTTTTCGTTATCCCATCATTATTCCTTGGGCTAATTTCATTTTACCTCCCTAACATTTACATGTTAAATCAGTTGTGGCTCTGCACTTTTAATTTCATCACATGTACCCATGTGCTCTCTAATTTAATCAATCATGTCCAATAATTCATTTTTTTGTCAAGTATTTTGTAAATTGAAAATGTGCCTCTAATGAGTCCCCTTATATGATGACGATTCACTAATGTGGCATGCAAAATTATATCGTATGTGACTACAATTTCAAAATACATCACACAATAGTTGACAAAAAAGCCAAGGTTAGATAAGATTGATTGAAATTGATCAGTACAGAGGCACACGTGATGAAATTAAAAGTGCAGGGGCACAAATAATTTAGGTTGTAAAGATTAAGGAGGTAAAATGAAATTTGCCCTTATTCATTTATAAAGATTATATTGTATGTCATTACTTATTCTGTGAAATATTGTAGTAGAGTAAGTTTGAAAAGCCCTAGATTTATCCTTGTAGCATAGTAGTTTATCCGTGTTGAATGAATTAACTACTGGCATGCTTCAGGTTGTGAGCTTCTAGATCATAAAGGAATGTCGTCATAAATGTACTCAAACTTTAAAGAGTAGCAAAATTACCTTGTTCTCTCGGAAAGCTTCAGGTTGTGTGGTTGTGTTGTTCATCAAATTTTTCTGAGTGCCTGGGAAAATACACCATCAGGATGGATCGACATTGTTTGTGGCTCAGTGCATTTGATCATCGAGGGGATCGGTAGGAAACAAGTTCTGATGGTGTATTTATGTCTTTACAGGTGGTGGATTTTGACATCTACAGCCCTAATAAATCAACAACAAGCAAAAAGGTTCCTTGCAACAGCACATATTGCGAACAACAACAGCGTTGCTCTTCACCAAGTAGTGATTGTCGTTACACTATTAACTATCTTTCTCCTAACAGTTCATCTTCTGGAATCGTAGTAGAGGACGTTCTGCACTTGATTACTGATGATGCTAAACTAAAAGGTGTCGAGGCACCGATAGCCTTTGGGTAAGTAATTCTCCTCTCATTTCTTCCCTGACTTTTTGTAATCGAGCATGCAGTGTTGCTACTGAGTATATATATTCCTAGACATTTCAGTTTTAACTGGTTTAGGGAACTTCTGATGTTGATGCTCTACTCTATTGCAGGTGTGGTAGGAATCAGACTGGTATATTTTTAAGTGGGGCAGCTCCCAATGGTCTATTAGGGCTTGGTATGGAGGATATATCCATTCCTAGCATGTTAGCAAAACAGGGGCTTGCTTCAGATTCTTTTTCCATGTGTTTTGGAATTGATGGAGGTGGGAGAATCAGATTTGGTGATAATGGAAGTGTAGACCAACCAGAAACACCATTCTATGTCAGAGATATGCAGTAAGTGGTTAACTTAGATGTGCATATGCAGATGACAGGTGTACATTCTTTGGAAAAAAAATTTTAACTTTAATATGATCAAAGTTTTACTAACCTTCTGCTCTTGAACTTGTACCAGTCCAACTTACAACATTACTGTTACTCAAATAGCCGTTGGAAAAAGTGTTACTGATTTTGAATTCTATGCAATTTGGGACTCTGGTACCTCATTTACGTACCTAAATGATCCAGCTTACACCCAGATTTCTAAGAGTGTAAGTAGTTTAATTCTGTGTTTCATAAATACAATCTTGAGTTTCTGGTTTATCATATTGTATGTTTATCATCTAAGTAATGTTATTGTCTTTTTTCAGTTCAACAGCGCCATCAATGATAAGCGGGTTACAAATAATTCTGATCTTCCTTTTGAATATTGTTATACAGTCAGGTAATTCTATCAGAAGACAATCTTTGTTTGCAATTTTTATCTTTCAAAACCTCCAGGCACTTACTTAACTTTATGTGCAGTCCAAATCAAACGTTGAATTTGACAATGAAAGGCGGAAAGCATTATAATGTTATTGATCCACTTGCAGTTCTTTCTGATGGGGTAATTTTCATCTACTTTTAGCATTTCCAAATCCTGCTTTTGCATCATGTCATGCTAAACTTTACTATTCTGATCCCCAGGAAGGAAATATACTGCTCTATTGTCTGGGCGTTGTCAAAAGTGAAGATGAAAATATCATTGGACGTGAGTATCTCTTTCTAACACTTGGCTGATCTCACAATTCTTTTTTCATGCTCTTCTGTCATTCTGGATGTTTTATTTTTTATACCAATAATGCTCCCTTAATTATACTACCGAGATATTGTACTTTGCTCCGGCCTCTGTGAGTTCTTTTTTGATTGATTAACTGCATGATGTTTATGATTCTATGAAGATCATGCAATTAATAATTGGTTTTAGAGTTGGATTCTAGTCTACTACTAGAAAAACTCATCAACTTCTAGTAGCAGGTAACAAGTTCAAGAATGATCCTTTTCTGTATCCAAAATCGTACTCAACATATGTAATTCTGAGAAACAACAAACCTTGATTAGGAAACTGCTTGATGACAATCCTTATAACCAGGTTTTACAGACACGTACCGGGGTTGATTTGTACCCGCCTTATAATCATCACAGACAGTCAAATGTATTTGTTCATGTTTTCATCTATTGTAGCCTACAATGAAAATTTACTGATCTTCATGCAGAAAACTTCATGACCGGTTACCGTATAATCTTTGATCGCGAGAAGCTGGTACTGGGTTGGACAGAGTCAGATTGTAAGTCTTACTTCCAACCTTTACATAAACATCTCCGCAAAATATTTTCTGTGTCATTATTGAGATGTTTTCCTCCTTTCAGGTTACAATGATGAGGAAACCTCAACTGTTCCCATCAGTCCATCCGAATCTCCTTCCTCATCCAAATGTCCGGCCGCATCCCCAACTTGAAAGAGTTTTATTTATGTTGGTTTTTTGTTTTCTTTTCATTCGAATAATTGTAGAAGTTCTATTCTACAAGGAGTTGGTTTGTATTGACTAATTCTCTAGGAGAATCCCTTGAGTCTCGGAGTTGTTAGACATGGGATTAGTCGTTGCTATTTTCTGCTATGTTTGTTGTTGTACTTGCTATTTAGGCAATCCCCCCGTCAATAAAATCAGTACTTTGAATTCAACAATCTTCTTCGCTATTTAGGCAATCCCCCCGTCAATAAAATCAGTACTTTGAATTCAACAATCTTCTTCGCTAGTATGCTGTTTAGTCATGTTCGAATTATAACACCACGGTCTATCCGGAAGCGACAGTTAACACCACTTCTAAAATACCATCAGCCCCATCACCAAGTGATTCACCCAAATTGAACTCTTTTACTTGTGCACTCATCATGGTTCCTTCTGCAATTTTTGCCATTGTTTAATTATTCTTTCTGGGTGCCAGAGGTTTTCTCGACCCTGTATTATATGTATTCATAATCATAGGCATTTCTTCCAGGTAAATTACTCAGGAAATTGACTTCCAATTTTTGGTATACAAAACTGATGTCAGCGCGGGGTTGTACACTTTTCTTCTATCACAGAAATGAAAGTAGATGACTTGGTTTCATTTTCAACATACATTTTGGGCTTGGGGTTTGGTTGTTGGGGCATCTCTAATTATCTTGGGCCCGATCTCACCAGTTCTAGACAAACTACATCTGCGGCAGTGGGTCAAGTGGCTTCTGGGTTTGGTTGTTGGGCCATCTCAACTATATTTGAGAAAGAAGTACCGAATCAAACAAGAAAAGGGCGGTAGGCTTACAGAGAAGCGTGGTTGAAAAAAATTTCATGATTTCTTACTGTATCTCATAAATAACAGGAGCTACACAGAAATACTTGAGAACAAAGTACTCTACATGTGATCTTATTGTATCGCATAATAAGGAAAAAGAACCAAAACTGCCTTCCACCAGAAGAATAAAATTTTAAGTTTTGCAAGATAGATTATCATGACTTGACCTGAGCACGTGTGCTTGATTACTGAATCCTCCGACTTGGAATTCTATTTCTTCGAATGATGCTTCAGGCAATGAAGAGATATGCCCTTGGTTTCAATCGGTTTCATTTTCGTCCAACTTTGGCCTTCTTCTTAACTGGTTGTACTAAGGTTCGGGGATCCTGCTCAACTTTTGTTTCCTTTTTACCTTGGAACTGCAAAATTTCCTCCTTCCTTTCGAAGGGCTTGGCTTTCATCTTAATTGATTTGATTAATGAAGATTTCTCTATCTTTGACGAGAAACCCTCGGATTGTACTTTTACTTCCCTTTCTTGCACTTCCTCTGGGTCACCCTTCTGTTGTCTCAGTGCTGCCTGCCGGGCATATGTTGCACTCCTGCAAAACCAAAACCACAAGTCTTTGTAACCAATATTTATTGTCTGTGAATGAAAAGTATTACAGCAACTATTGGAGCCATAATTTGATGTCTGGAACCAAAGAAGACCGTCGACTTGTATATCTTTCAAAATCTTCGCCAAGATCCTGGTATATACAGATAAATAATTGCTTGTCATAATATCAAGTAAAACCGAAGGGAGATACCTTTTGAATTGCGGATCTGTTGGATCCAGAGCAAAGAGGGGTGAGGTGAACATGACAGCAAAGCGTGGATCTTCCAAATCAGCAGTTGGTATATTGTTCTCCTCCGGAACTTCCTTACCCTTCTTTCCCTTTGCCTTTTTACGTTTCAAATTGTATCCCTTTACACCTTTATCTGCTCCCTTGTCATCAGCAAGTAATAACTCAAGCTCATTTCTACTTGCCTCTGCTTCCTTTTCCATATCTTGGCGCTGCTTTTCTTCTTTGTTACTTTTACTCCGAGACTCCTTTTTACTCTTTTTAACTGAAGGTTCTTCAATGAAGAAATCATCTGGCTCTTCTTTTGCTTCTTGATCAGAATCACTACTCTCATCCTCTGATGAATCATTAGACCTGTTTCTCTTAGCCTTCTTTTTCTCACGTCTTTTTCTGAGATAGGCATCCCAAACTGTTTCTGATTCCCTATCCTTCTTTTCAAGAATGCGCTTGCTTAAATCCTCCAAGCCAGTATTGAAGGTGACCTCCATATCCTGGCCATCCTCTTCACCATCCTCATCTGAACCATCCCCATCTCCAGACTGGATTAAAGCACGGTACATATCTCTTTTCTTACTCTTTTTATCAGGCTTATCCTCTGCATCATCTGCAGCCTCATCCTCGGCCTCATCACTTTCACTCTCATCAGAAGCCAAAAACTCCTTCATTTCCATTTCATCAAGCTACAATTAAACCAATATAATCTCAGATATAACCATAATGTCTAACAAAAAATTATATATAGCTGATAGTTATTTAGTTGCTCCTTCAATCATATTTGGAAGTCCTAAACTTTTCAGATTACTTTAACATAACGTCCATTCAGATAAGTGTAACTAATGTGAAATCCACAAGAACTTAAAGAAACTGTAAGCAAGACAACAGCAAATAGTTTCTACTGACCTGATCAGCAGTGAATTTTCGTTTCAAGGTCCTTCGCCCTGGTTCATCCTCATCCCAAGAAATATCAATTTTACTTTGCTGCAGAGCTCTAGTTTGGAAGTCCAAACCAACATAGTTTGAAGGTACCTGACAAAAGCCAAAGACTTTACAATGATTACTATGTTTTATAAGAAAATCCCACTGATATCCTTTTTGTTAGAGAAAAAATAAATAAATAAATAAAATCAGTTCCTACATTACATACTTCTCTTATATGGAGAATATAGCACATAGAACTAGTTGCCCAAACTCTATAATCTTATCGATGAATGATTGAAACATATACCTCCGTTGCAATATCACGGGGTGGATGCTTAATTTCCAATGAATCAGGGATGAATCTTAGATCAAGAGTATTTGATGACCTTTCAAACTCAACTCCATCACAATTTCTGTAAAGGTAATCTGCTGTGGCAATTGAGTCACATTCCACTACAGCATAGTAGTACCTGGTGAAGATGCTATATCAGCAACAGATAAATAACATATAAGCTAGAAACCAAAAACCAACACAAGCATGAATAACCACCTCAGCCGGCTTTTCTCATAAGCACGCATTTTCTGATTAATAAGCTCGTCATCGTCATCGTCATCATCACTTTCTTCATCACCTTCCTCATCTTTCTTATCAAATAGCCCAACAGGACCATGAATTTCTTCCTCTTTCATACGCTGAATTCCAAAGTCCGAAGGATACACAGCAACAGACTTCATTTCTCCACCTTTCGGAAGAAATGACCTCAACACCACAAACAAGTCAACAGCCTACACGAAACATAGAGCAGCAACACTCAGTTTCCAGTACATCACTCTTAACGGTGGAAGCTTGTAGATACTCTTTTCGTTTTGATAATGAAAATTCATTTCGTATTTGCATAGATTTCAACGCCACAATGTGTCACTTACATAACTAAACGTAATCAAATCAATGCCAAGCTCAGAAATTGAGAGCACATACCTTAACATACCTCCAATCCAGGTTAACAACAGCAAGCCTGTGAGTTTCCTTCTCAATTTCCGGTATATTTTCGTTCTGTTCATACAATAAATCCAGTAATTACATAAACAAACCACCACAAATCACAACTTAACAAATACAAAGCTTAATAATTTCAACAATACCTGCATTGCCGGCATACCGTCCTCAAAAACCACCTCATCTTCTTCTTCATCATCATCCGTCCCCGTATCCGTCGTCGTCTCCGATTCGCTTCTGGCCACATCATCCTCCTCCAATTCCTCACTCTCGCTCTCCTCCTCTTCCAGATTCGCCTTCTCTTCTTCCTCCTCACTCTCACTCTCCTCCTCTTCCAATTTCACCTTCTCTACTGCTTTCTCACTCTCAACCTCTTCGTCGCTCAATTCGTCTTCTTGCTCATCCTCTTTGGTATTCACCTTATCGTACTTGACCTCCTCTTGGTCCTCGTTGGTCTGATAGTAGTGGCGCAGCGCCTCGCCCGGGTCGGCCTTCTTCTTGAGCTTGCCGCGCTTATCTGACGGAGCCGAGGACGAAGCGAAGCGGGGATCGGTGAACATGGCCTTGAAGCGGTCGTCGATCTCGACCTTGGCCTTGTGCTTCGGAGCATTTTTGAACCGCGGGTCCCAGTGGACGGAGGCGAATCGCGGATCGGTGATGATGTTGTTATCTTCCTTCTTGTTCTTCCTGTTCTTCTTTTTCGACCCCATGGCGTCGTTTCAGGTTTCAGGTTTCAGGCGAGGCTGGAGGAGGGCTTAACGTTCTTTCTAGGGTTTTAGGAAAACACTAGGGAACTTAAAATCTTAAATGACAAAATTTACCCTGGACTTTTCACCGGGAAAAGTTATTACCGGAATTTACCGGGAAAAGTTACCCTAAAAATCTGTTGAGCCCAATCGAGGCCTTGTGGCCCAAATCGGAAATGTTACACTTTTGTGGTTTGCTACTCACCATCTCTCACCCAGTCACCCTTTTATCAAGTCGGGGACATTTTTAACGTGAGAATTTAAGGACGTGTTTAGTGTGTGTTTGTAACTAATCATCTATGGTATTATTTTCAACAGCATACACACCGGTCGCTGTAAATTATTGACGGTATGACCATAAATTATTGCTGACAATGGTGATTTTATTATCCTTCTAATTCTTCCGTAATAATAAACTTTCTCATGTAACTACATATTAGACATTCAAATCATAGACATATTTAATTTAATTATAATTATACATACTCATTATGCATTGTTACGCATCTATATTCTTTTAAGACTAACTTGACCTTCTCTTTTTATTTATAACTCGACCACATGATTTGAAAGTTGATGCATTTCTAATTTTCATATATATGTTGCTTCGCTTTATTCACAACACCACATTAATTGATCTATTTACAGTTGTGAAACTAGAAGAGGAAGAACATGATGTTTTAAGGGGACCCATACCTCCATCCAACTTTTACAAATAAACAATAATCCCAAATATCATCTAGATAAAGAATTTCTTATAGAATTAATTGCCAATAATTATGTTTAACGCACGGCAGTTTTTTTTTTTTTTTAAGGGTAACGCACTGCAGTTTAGAGATAATGAAATTAGTATTAACTTCAACAAGAAGATTTTAGTTTCTTCCACTATCCTATTTGAACTCCTATCAATGATTACCAAAAATTATAGAGAAAAGTAGTACTATAGAGGGAATGTGGATCTTGCATCTATAATTCTATATTGACCTCTTAAATAGTAGAAAGAAACTGAATTTTTTTGTCATGGTTAGTAATCCATGTTGAAGGTATATGTAATTCACAATTTCACACAATGCATGCATGTATGCCTCGTATTCTCACAGAAGTGGTGTGTGACATCAATCAACGTCCACATTTGCTCCAGCCTGGATGAGCCAGGAGCTCGATTCTATCTTCTTATTGCATATAAATTGTGTGCCACAATTCCAATCACGCTATGTTTTGGGCTCATCACCTACTTGCCTTGCTGGAGTTACTGATGGCTTATTTAGTTATCTCTATTATTTAGTTTTCTATCTGTAAATTAGTCTTGACAATTCCGACACAATTCGATAACACGACTTGAAACCTGTACAATTAAAAAATGTGTCGACCACGGATTAACTCGTCACAAGTCATGACCCTTTTAATAAATGGGTCGGCCGCGGGTCAATTCGCCAACATGAAATGAACCCGTATTATATATATATATATATATATATATATATACACACATATTTATCTAGAGCGGAGCTCCACTTTGAAATTAACTTGTAAAGTTCGAGTTTTTGGTCACTTTTCAGTCGCATATCCACATCTCGACCGTTCAGTTTTTAGGTACTAGTGTATAAATCATCTATGCAAATTTTCAGCCAAATTGATGATCGTTAAGGTATCTCACTAGCTTAAACCAATGGACGGACTGAATCTGTCAACCTGAACAGTACTAGCTTTAAGGCAATTATCAATGCCTTAACGATCATCATTTTGGCTGAAAATTTCAGAGACGACCTAAAAACTGAACAGTCGAGATGTGGATGTGCAACCGAAAAGTGACCCAAAACTCGAACTTCACACGTTAATTTTCAAAGCAGAGCTCCGTTCGTGTAACCAACATACACGAACTTAGGATTGTACAACTTGAAATAGTTTCTTCATCATTATTAGATTTAATTATTCATGAATAATAATTTACTAGATAATTCTCCCGCGCGATGCTGCGGGTTTTCTTTTGTCTCAAATTTGTATGTTATAGTTGAGTCTCTTGAATTTCATTGGATCACGTCAATATATATACTTACATATCATACTTTCATTACTACTAAAAGAAAATAATGAGCAGACTACTTCACTGTTGTGATTGCACTTAATTTGTAGCTCAATATAGTCTCCTACAAATCTGGAAAAAGAATGAATTAAAAAAAATTAGATATTAAAAAAAAAAACAGGAAGTAGAATGAATCAGAAGAAATTGAACATTAAAAAAAAAAACTCATAAGATGGAATGCAAAATCAAACAGATCGTGCAACATATGTGATGTCATAGATAACCACATAAATAAATGGGGCAATGAATTGAAATTCAAATGTTCTACAGCCACTTCATTTACATAGTATTCATTTAAGAACATTAGAGCTCCACAATAACAAACTGAAAACAGTAACAAAAATACAGCTGACCTGCAATGACAGTATACTAATCAGCAAGCTTCCTGCACCAAAACCAAGAGCATAACATACAATCAGCTTTACTAATCAAACCTTAGTCTAATCTAATCCAAATAAGTATATATATGAGTAACTTTTTCTTTTTTTTTTGAATCAAAAGGCATTTTATAAGATAAGCTGCTCAATTGAGCGTATTACAATCATGTTGGAGAACATCAAGTAAGCACGCTGGTGCTTGATACAACCAAACAGAAGCATGAACTGCTTCAAAACCTATTGCAGCCAGGCGGTGTGCAACCCCATTGCAGCTTCTAGGAGTATGAATTAATTGAATGCCTTCGAGTTGGTGCCAGACCTGTTTTATATCATCAATGAGACCTCCATTAGCTAACCAGCTATGATCATGACTCTGAATATCTGTAATAGCTTCTGCGCAATCACTTTGAAGAACCACATTTTTCTGCTGAAGGGAAAGTAGCATATTCAGTCGTTCACTTATGGCCAACATTTCACACTGTTTTGGAGAAGCAGTGTACAGGATGGGACGTGCAAAGGCTGCTATAAAACGCCCCTGGTAGTCTCTAAGCACTCCCCCTATGCCACCTTGGTGTTGTTCAGGAAGGAAGGCTGCGTCAACATTCAACGTAAGTCTTTCTTGTGCAGCAGGTTTCCACGCTTTCTGCTGCATCTTACTTGCTCTTTTGGGAATGGCATGGACCGCATGGAACTCCTCTAACCATGTAAAACTGATCAACATCAAATCCTGCGTTGTTTGAGTTTTATTTTGCCACAATGTATTGTTTCTGTTCCTCCTAACTCCATGGATAATCATTAGCAATTTAGCAAACACATCCGGTTGTAACTGTACTGCTCTTTCTAACATCCACTCCTTGAAATTAATAGATGGAAGAATAGTCCTCTGCAAGTTAAAAGGAGGAGCACATAAAATGGCTTTAGTCATATGGCACTGACAAAATAAGTGTGCTGTGTCTTCTACTCTGTGTTTGCATAGTATACAGTTCACCTCCCCTTGATATCCCTTGAGGAGTAACCGCTCTCTGGTTGGCAGTAAATTATGACATGCCCTCCAAATGCATACTTGGACTTTGCTGGGAATTTTTGCTCTCCAGATTTTTTTCCAAAGTACTCCAAATGGGTCCCCATTTGACGTAGAGGTCAAGACATTCTGCAGCACCTGTTCACGAGCTATCCAATAAGCAGATTTTACAGAGTAAAAACCTCGTTTCTCCAAGCTCCATATAAGTCTATCTTGACATACTCTCTGACTCAATGGTATACATAAGACCTTGGCAGCAATATGTGGAGGAAAGATAGAGTGTACCAATTTGGGGATCCATTTTCGTGTGTCTTCATTGATGAGATCTGAGATAAATTCGAACGCAGAATTGGCTGGCCTATGTAGGATGGTTGGTGTGGATATTGGCAGCCACCTATCCCTCCATAAACGGACTTGCTTACCATCACCAATTTTCCACTGTACACTTGCTTTTAGAACACTTCTGGCATTTAAAATACTCCTCCAAGAAAAGGATGGAGCCTCTCCCATATCAGCTTCCCAAAAAGATGACTGTGGAAAATACCTTGCTTTATACAACTGAGCAATTAGAGACTGAGGATTTGAAATTATTCTCCAGCCTTGCTTGGCAAGCATAGCTAGATTATAGGCATACAGATTTTTGAAGCCCATACCTCCCTCTTGTTTTGTCAAACATAGTCTTTCCCAGCTCCTCCAATGAATTTTTCTTTTGTCTCCTGTATCTCCCCAGAAGAAGGATGCACATAATTGATGAATATCATCACACAGCCCTTTGGGTAGAAGATAGCAGTTCATCGCATATAAAGGCATGGTTTGTGCCACAGCCTTGATTAGAATTTCTTTTCCTGCACAGCTTAGAATTTTGGCCTTCCAATTAACTAATTTCTTGGTAAGTCTTTCTTTGATATATTCAAAGATTGCAGTTTTGGATTTTCCCACATGAAGTGGTAGACCGAGGTACCTGTCATGCTCATCAACCCTCTGCACATCAAGGATGGAGGCCAACAAATCTTGTTGTTCCATTGGAACATTTTTGCTAAACACCACACTACTTTTTTGATAATTAATCTTCTGGCCAGATGCTTGCTCATATACATTGAGGATTGTTCGAAAGTTGTGACACTCTGCTACATTTGCACTGCCAAACAAGAGACTATCGTCCGCAAAAAATAAGTGATGAAGTGTTTGGGCTTGAGGACACAAAGTAAGCCCTTGAATCACATTATTTTGCACAGCACTGGTAATCATAGCAGATAAGCCTGCAGCACATAAAATAAACAGATAGGGTGATAAGGGATCACCTTGTCTAATACCACGAGTAGGCATGATTCTGGATGTAGGCTCTCCCTGAATAAGAATAGCGTAACTGACGTTAGTAACACAAGTCATTACCATATTGATCCATTGGGTGCAGAAGCCCAATTTTGTCAACATTGCATGTAAGAAAGGCCATTCTAATCGATCATAAGCTTTACTTATATCCAGCTTAAGAGAGAAGAAACCGGTTTGTTGGTGCCTTAGTTTGTGCATGAAGTGTGCAGCCTCTGTTGCAACTAAAGTATTATCCGAGATCAGTCGACCAGGCACATATGCGCTCTGCAGTGGTGAAATAATGTCTGGCAAACATTGTTTCAACCTATTTGCAATAACCTTGGAGATAATCCGACATATAACATTACAGAGGGCAATGGGTCTAAAATGAGCTGCTTCCTTGGGATCTTTGATTTTTGGAATAAGGCATAGGTACGTGAAGTTGGACTGTTGCCAAAACTCACCCTTCTCCAACGAGTTACGAACTGCATTACAAACATCCAAACTAACCAGATCCCAATATTTTTGATAAAAGAAAGGAGACATGCCATCCGGCCCCGGGCTTTTGGAAGGATGCATTTGGAAAAGAGCTTTTTTAATCTCCTCTTCAGAATAGGGTTGCATGAGAGATTCATTCATAGCTGCAGTCACTTTTGAAGGTGTTGCTGCTAGGACAGTTTGGATAGCCTCGGTATTGGAACTAAAAAAAGATTTTAGTTTCTTCCACAAGAAAATTTTAGTATTAACTTCAACAAGAAGATTTTAGTTTCTTCCACTATCCTATTTGAACTCCTATCAATGATTACCAAAAATTATAGAGAAAAGTAGTACTATAGAGGGAATGTGGATCTTGCATCTATAATTCTATATTGACCTCTTAAATAGTAGAAAGAAACTGAATTTTTTTGTCATGGTTGGTAATCCATGTTGAAGGTATATGTAATTCACAATTTCACACAATGCATGCATGTATGCCTCGTATTCTCGCAGAAGTGGTGTGTGACATCAATCAACGTCCACATTTGCTCCAGCCTGGATGAGCCAGGAGCTCGATTCTATCTTCTTATTGCATATAAATTGTGTGCCACAATTCCAATCACGCTATGTTTTGGGCTCATCACCTACTTGCCTTGCTGGAGTTACTGATGGCTTATTTAGTTATGGACAAAATACTGTTTACTCCCTATACTTATAGGGTCTCGACGTTTCAGTCCCTGACGTTTCAATTTCACCTAAAAAGTCCCTGAACTTTCCAATTTCACCTAAAAAGTCCCTGCCGTCAATTTTCCGTTAAAAAGTCTGTTATCTTGCTGATGTGGCACTATTTCAACAGTAAAATGACTATTTTACCCTTACTCACAAAAAAAAATTTACTCTCTTTTCTCTCGAAAATGTTCACCTGATCAGTTGCTGACTAAGAAAATAATGCTCAACCATCCTTGGATGTAAATCCAAGGGCAGAGAGAATTATTATTAAGTTGAGGTGTTTTGTTTTCCACCCTTGGATGTAAATCTAAGGGTTGTTGAGCATAAATTCTTTGGTCAGCAACTGACCAGGTGAACACCACTGCTTTTCTCTTTATTAACTCTTTTTTCTCTATTTTTTTATTTTGTTCTTTTTTATTCCTACTTTTTTTTTTAACCCTTTTTTCTCTATTTTTTAAATTTGTTATCTTTTTTTTTCCCTACTCTTTTTTCTCTATTTTTTTAATTGGTTCTTTTTTATTCCTACTTTTTTTTAACTCTTTTTTCTCTATTTTTTTAATTTGTTCTCTTTTTTTTTTCCTACTCTTTTTTCTCTTTTAACTCTCTTTTCTCCTTTTTTTTATTTATTCTCTTTTTTTTTTTAACACTCTTTTCTCTCTGTTTTTTTTT
This sequence comes from Rosa lucieae, assembly GCA_024704745.1. Classification (NCBI taxonomy): domain Eukaryota; kingdom Viridiplantae; phylum Streptophyta; class Magnoliopsida; order Rosales; family Rosaceae; genus Rosa; species Rosa lucieae. Next base: position 29,085 of record JANPXK010000169.1, read on the forward strand.
AATTTGTTCTCTCTTTATATATATATTTCTTTCTCTTTTCTATTTACCTTTTCTTCCTCTTCCTCCTCTCTGCTCTTCTGCCTTATTTTCCTCCTCCCTGATCGCAGCTCCAGTTTTCGGCCACGCTTGGAAGCCGGAATGGTTGAGTTCTCTTCCCTTCAGATTCCGGCCCCTTCGTGGTGTCGGAGCTATATCAGAAGCTTTCTCTCGACGTCAATAACGTTTCTTTGGTGTTGGTTTGCTGAGATGATGAGCCAATAGAGATTCGAAGAGGATAAGATATTTGAGTTTTCCTGCGAGTTTCCATGTTTTGGTCTATTTGGCTATTTCTGATCGTAACTTTAGAGAGAAATGTTTGAACTATTTTGGCACCGAAGAAAGGGAGGTGGAACGTGAATTGATTTGATTTTGGTGTGCTCCGATTTGGTTTAGAACCGCTATATGGAGAGGGGTGATTAAGAGAGGTGGTGATGCTTGCTGGCATGACGGGGATGGTGGATGGATGGTGGAATGGCCAGCACTTGCTTGGAGCGGCGGGCACGCCAAAGGTGATTAGGAGAGGTGGTGATGCTCGCCGAAAACTGGAGCTGCAATCAGGGAGGAGGAAAAGAAGGCCAAAGAGCAGAGAGGAGGAAGAGGAAGAAGAGGTAAACAGAAAAGAGAAAGAAATAAAAAAATAAAAAAATAAAAAAGAGAGAGAGAACAAATAAAAAAAAAGAGGAAAAAAGTTTTTTTTTTTTAAAAGAGAAAAAAGAGTTAAAGAAAAAAGAGTAGGAAAAAAAAAAAAAAAAAGAGGGTTAAAAAAAAGAGAGAACAAATAAATAAATAAAAAAGAGAAAAGAGAGTTAAAAAAAAGAGTAGGAAAACAAAAAAAGAGAACAAATTAAAAAATAGAGAAAAAAAGAGTTATAAAAAAAGTAGGAATAAAAAAGAACAAATTAAAAAAATAGAGAAAAAAGAGTTAAAAAAAAATTTTAAAAAAGAGTAAATTTTTTTTTTTGGGTCAATAAGGGTAAAATAGTCATTTTACTGTTGAAATAGTGCCACGTCAGCAAAATAACAGATTTTTTAACGGAAAATTGACGGCAGAGACTTTTTAGATGAAATTGGAAAGTTTAGGGACTTTTTAGGTGAAATTGAAACGTCAGGAACTGAAACGTCGAGACGCTATAAGTATAGGGAGTAAACAGTATTTTGTCCTTTAGTTATCTCTATTATTTAGTTTTCTACCTGTAAATTAGACTTGACAATTCCGACACAATTCGATAACACGACTTGAAACCTGTACAATTAAAAAATGTGTCGACCACGGATTAACTCGTCACAAGTCATGACCCTTTTAATAAATGGGTCGGCCGCAGGTCAATTCGCCAACATGAAATGAACCCGTATTATATATATATATATATATATATACATACATATTTTATCTAGAGTGGAACTCCACTTTGAAATTTACTTGTGAAGTTGGAGTTTTTGGTCACTTTTCAGTCGCATATCCACATCTCGACCGTTCAGTTTTTAAGCACTAGTGTATAGATCATCTATGCAAATTTTCAGCCAAATTGATGATCGTTAAGGTATCTCACTCGCTTAAACCAGTGGACGGACTGAATCTGTCCACCTGAACCGTACTAGCTTTAAGGCAATTATCAATGCCTTAACGATCATCATTTTGGCTGAAAATTTTAGAGACGGCCTAAAAACTGAACAGTCAAGATGTGGATGTGCAACCGAAAAGTGACCCAAAACTCGAACTTCACACGTTAATTTTCAAAGCAGAGCTCCGTTTGTGTAACCAGCATACACGAACTTAGGATTGTACAACTTGAAATAGTTTCTTCATCATTATTGGATTTAATTATTCATGAATAATAATTTACTAGATAATTCTCCCGCGCGATGCTGCGGGTTTTCTTTTGTCTCAAATTTGTATGTTATAGTTGAGGCTCTTGAATTTCATTGGATCACGTCAATATATATACTTACATATCATACTTTCATTACTACTAAAAGAAAATAATGAGCAGACTACTTCACTGTTGCGATTGCACTTAATTTGTAGCTCAATATAGTCTCCTACAAATCTGGAAAAAGAATGAATTAAAAAAAATTAGATATTAAAAAAAAAAAAACAGGAAGTAGAATGAATCAGAAGAAATTGAACATTAAAAAAAAAATACTCATAAGATGGAATGCAAAATCAAACAGACCGTGCAACATATGTGATGTCATAGATAACCACATAAATAAATGGGGCAACGAATCGAAATTCAAATGTTCTACAGCCACTTCATTTACATAGTATTCATTTAAGAACATTAGAGCTCCACAATAACAAACTGAAAACAGTAACAAAAATACAGCTGACCTGCAATGACAGTATACTGATCAGCAAGTTTCCTGCACCAAAACCAAGAGCATAACATACAATCAGCTTTACTAATCAAACCTTAGTCTAATCTAATCCAAATAAGTATATATATGAGTAACTTAAATACTATAATGTATGAGTATAACTGGTATGGAAACGTTAAAGTTACTGATACATATAACTGAATATTATAAAAAAAAATATTTAAAAAAAATACCAAAGGTAATATTATAACTGAATATTATAAAAGTTAAGTTCTTAGCATGGTATGTCTTTCAAAATTACCTTTAAAATGATTTCTCTTCCACCACGTATTGATGCAGCTGAACATGTATCCAAAAGCATATTTTAGTAGTAGGAAGAAACACATAATATTTTCCACATCGATTGCCCTAAGATCGATGCATGACCTATCAATTGAACATTTGTTTCACTGTGCTATCATTGGTACAGTTGAAACTGGGATATACGATTCGATACAACAATTATGAGCTACACATGATCAAACTTCAAATGCAGACAATGCCAAAGCTGCATCAACAAAACAAATTTAGATGTTAATAAGTGAAGGCCAAAGTTGACTACAAAGTAATGTAAATGTTATGTACACATTAGAAGTATCATCAATTCTTTTTTGGGTCTTTAAGTATCTGGGATTAAACACCTTAGCATCTGAATTATTGATATCACAAGAAACATAAGAAGACCCAAGAGCAGGGCACATCATCTGTTAGCTTGGGTATTTGTTTAGTATGTTGAGTATGTTCTAAAGAAAAAGAAGATTGAACAGAATAATAATATATATAAAAAAAATAAAAAAAAACATGGGAGGAACAAAATCTGTCAACAAATAATGAAAATATGCTCCCAACATTGCACACAACAGAGCAGTCAAGAAATTCATTGCTAACTGTCCCAGTGATCTGGCTTGCAGAGACTATGAAGATCATTACACCCCATCTCAAAATTAAACATTCAAACACTCAAAATAGATAAAACCCAGATGATATTCCAAGCTCTAGAGTCCAAATTGGCTCTGAAATTAAGATCACAGCCACCAACACCTAGAACACAGACATTTAGATCAGAATATTAATGATCCCAAAAACCATGCAAACACAGCAACCCCAACAACTCGATGAAAAAAAAATACAAATAGCCACAAACAGATAGAGCTGTGATTCTTAAAAAAAAATAATTTAAAAAAAAAAAACCAATTGTTCCCGTCCCCCTCTTCCTTTTCTCTGAGTTATCTAGCTTCTTCAACTGTTAATTTCATATATTACCAATCAAATGACTTCAGCTCTTCCAATTATGGGAAACAAATGGAATTGAATTACCAACCTTACCAACAGTGAAGAATTTCAAGCTCCTATATTCTTGTTCTTCTTTCTTCTTCAAAACCCACAGAGCTTTCACCAAACAGAGAAAAAAAAAAAAACAAATTCTGAAATCCAATTCTCACATATTCCCAGCATGAACTTGGTGTATCAAATTTCTCTCTCTCTCTCTCTCTGAAAAGTTCATATGGAAATATGTCAAAACTGAAAATTGATGGAAGATTTTGGAGCAATTGAAGGCGCAAATTACCTGTTCGTCGACGATATTGATATGGGAGAGCTGAGAGTCGGATTCACGGCGGAGATCCAAATTGAGAGAGCAATCTTGGTTATACGGCTAAAGAAGAAAGAAGAAACTGACGGAAGAGTCTGGAAGGTCGATGGCAGAGCCGTAAAACAATTTAGAATGAGGGCAAAATCGTCATTTAGAGGTGAACAGTGATGAACAGTGCTTAGGAACAATGTAGGAGCTTTAGTATATAGTAAATACTAGAAACAGTTCCCGCGCGCTGCTGCGGGTCGATATAGTTGTAGTAATGCATTCTAGCAAGATGGTTTTTGATAAAAAATTTAAATGCATTACATAGTTGAGAAAATATTAATCTGCATTGTGAGGTGTAGTGAGTAATGTGCTCATGTAGATCATAACAATTTGATTTACTCACTCTTAATAACAATTGAAACTGTTTGAAATGAAGAAATTTAGAAGATGAAGAAAATATTATAACCAAGAATAGGTATAAAATTCAATTAACAAACCCTCCATGACAATTTTTACAAAAGATCTAATACAAATTGCGAGGCACATCTCTAGTATGGCTTGTACCTCCAATTTGCTCTTGACGGTCTCCCACCACCCATTCCAAAAACCCACTGCAGATTTAAGATTCCACAATTTAATATGTTAGTAACTGGCAATTTAAGAATTAGCAGAACAACAAATTATGGTGATATATGAGTCTAATATGAACCTCAGGATGACAAACATGGCAACAGATACTCAGTAAAGATTATAGATTGTCTATCACACATGTCCATACTATAGGGTATTCTTGTTTCAGAATATCAAAAGCCAGAATCTCTATTCTTATAGACCCCACCTCACCTAAGTGTTTCTTGAAAAGTCGGCCAATTGGATCTTCCATGTTTGCAAGTACACAAATGTTGTTTGCAAGACGTGTGATCTTCCAAGTATAATAAGCAAGATTCATTAAGAAAATGCATAAACAAAATTCAAGCGCATCAGCTATATCCAGTAGAATTCTTTTCCTTTCTTCTTAAGTCATAGAATGTAGATAAAAAGGTTATCAAGTTACCATTTCCCAGGGGAAAGTACTTTCAGTTACAGCGGCAGCAAAAATCCAATCGTTACACATTTCTCGCACGCATATCCCTTTGACTATCATGACTTACAGCATGATCACCTTGTAAGACTCTTTTTTTCCTTACCGTCCTGATCTTTGGTGCCATAACTGTATTCAAAAGCCATTGTTTATCAAGACTTTTATTCAGAAAGAAAAGTTATAGATAAATTGTTTTTCTTCTCTTTGTCTCTTAAATGAAGAATTCAGACCACATGTTTGAATGATGTTCTTTATATAGTTTGTTTTTAGAGAATGTAAGAAGTCTGAAGAAGCAAAAATAAGTTCAACTTCTCAAGTGCCAAAGTGATGCGCACAAAAAGTATCAATGCACAAAAGCTTCTATTGAAATTCCTAGCCGTAGACGAAGCAAAGAGTCCCTAGTCGAAGGCAAATTGAAAAGATTATTCGCAATAGCTTGAACTAACTCAGTTCCTCTTGCAATACATTCCTTCATTAATTCCTCCCTAAAATTCAATAAAAATAACAAAATTACTCACTGAACAAAACCATCCCACATGAAATTGAACAACCAAACTCCTCTAGACATTTTCAATGGTGCAGAGCCTACATGCTAGCCTATGAGCAGAGTATCAATTTCAATATCAAAATCCTACTCAAAACCAATGCCGTACTATTCAAACAGTTCATATTGATAAAAATCCAAACTTTAACAAAAATTAGGGAAAAAAGTAAAACCCAGTTCCATGGTTGTTGATTAAGCTTGAAAGATATGAACTTTGGGCACAGTAACCATTTTTATATAAGTTATGGGAAGCAAAAACGCAGAAAACCCAGTACCATACAAAAATCAAAACAATAAAAAAAAAAATCAAACAAACCTTGAAGAAGGGTTGGAGGGAAATTGATGATGAAGGTCAACAGCCATGAGATTAACCAGGTTGATTTCAAACGCCGTCATCTCGGTCTTCATCACTGCGAGCTCTGTTTTGGTTAAGCAGCTCAAAACTTGAAAGCTGCAGAAGAAAAGAAAAAGAAACAGAGGCTTTCCCAGGGTTTATGTAACACCCGGCCAGGGTAATTACGCAAAAGAGTAGGCAGGGGCAATTCGTAAGAACAGAGAGGAGGTAGGGGCAAAACCAACAATCCACCATTCATAAGGAAAACCTTCCTTTAGTGTATGTACCAGAAATTATTGTTGGAATTAAGTCTCTATAAAATTTACCTTCTGTAATTGCATTATGAATAGTTGAGGCTGTACCAACTAATGAATCTCTGCACACAACTATAGTAGAGTTTTGTCCGTCATCTTCACGCAAACTGTTTGATGCTTTAGCAGTTTGTACATGAGATACTATAATCAAAATTCAAATAATATCAATTAATTTATATCTGTAAACACACAACAGTTTTTTTTTTTTTTTTATAACTAAACTATTCATACAAATTAACATTTCAAAATGCATGAGAAATGTGTACCTGTTTTCCACCTCTTTGATCTCCTTGATCTGACCTCACGAATTCATTGCCATCGGATTCAGTTATTGTTCCAACAGAGTTTTGAGTACTGCAGGTTTGCTGAATTTTCTCTTGATGATCATGGCCCTCAACATCACCATATCCTAACATTCTTTTTGTTCCCCTTGATACAGCCTTCGGTGCCATCACTGTATTGAAAACATTAGTTCAATCTAACAGATTGAGAATAAAGAGATTAACTATAACTTAATAACTAACTCCTTCTGTAACCTAACAGTAGAACAATCTCAACTTTCATACAAAGCAACAATACACAACTTCACATAAAACTAAGGTCTGTTTACACAGAAATTAACAATACACAACTTTTGGAAATTGACGTTTTTACGTTGATTTCATCATTGTCGATCTTGATTGTTGAGCTCATTTTACTATTCTACTGTTTCAAACTACAAACCCAAATCAGAAAAGATGGTAAGCACAAAAGAATTAACCAAATTCCAGTTCACAAATCAAAAGCAAAAAAATCGAAAGCAAACAGAGGAAAAAACACGCCCACTCTCAGTCCGACTGTAGATGAAAGAAGGAATCGATTGATCATACGAATCCAAGTCACAAAAGATGGCGAGCAGAAAAGAAGCAACCGACACTCTCAATTCAGGCTAGACGGCTATAGAAGAAAGAAGAGAATCATTCGATACATAGCAAAACCCAATATCCCTAGGTCAGTTCCTTGACCAATCAAATACAAAACCCAGAAAAAATTTCATATCAAATTCTCCCAAAGCCACAAATACCTTCCAATTGTCTTGTTTTAGGTAAGAGCTTCCGGTCTGTCTCTTTTCCAACTCTTCCTTCTTCCCCATTCTCTTCCCTTTTCTTTCGTCTCTCCTCTTGCTCTGTGAGCCGAAAACGGTGAGAAAACGTACCAAGTGAGTTCCGATTTTCTTGATGCTAAAAACTATAGGTTGAAGCAGTGGTGAAAACTCTTGATTGGAAACTCGGATACTAAGCTTTTTTCGTTGTTTATGTCGGTGGTTCACTCTTTCTAATCGAGTATCAACTTCTTCCCGTCTCCCTCTTCTTCAGTCTAAAACTCTCTCTATCCCTAGATAGATAGAACGCAGCCTGAAGCTCTCTGTCTCGCTCTCTCTGTGCCTCTCGCGCTATTGCTCTCTCAAACTGAAGCTCTCTATCTCGCTATTTCTCGATCTTTCTAAACTTATCCACACACACCCAAAAAAAAAAATTATAATAACAAATACCGACTCTCCTGGGCAGCCTGGAAATTGTGGTAAAAGACCAGGGGCAGAATCGTCACTCCACTGTTACATGAACAATGATGAACAGGGATGAACAGTGCATCCACATTTAGTATATGTAGAATTTTTCGTCTTGTGGAGTTTTAGTGAATTTTATCAATTCATGCATTTTTTTAGTGAAATGCGTCGCAATGCTAACTCTTAAACGGGTCATTTTGTCCAACACGACCCAACCTAATTATTAGATGGGTTAAGCGGGTTGGAAACATGTAACTCGTTTAATAAGTAAATTGGGTATGAGTTTAAATTTGCAACACGATTATTAAATGGATTGAGTTTGGGTTTGTCTCCTATGACACAACAAATACCTTAGCCCAATATGGACCATCGACAGCCCTACTATAAATTGGTTGTTCGCGTCACGCGATGTGCATGGATTACACACGAAAAAACACATTGAATTATGAAAATTCTCACTTCAAGATATAAAGGAACTTTAAATCTTTAATATATACAAGTGCGTAATACATTACTAAATTTTTTTTTTTCGAGAAGTTTCATATTTTACTATGAAAGTAGTTAAGTTTGAGACAATATCACGCAACAATTAACTAATTGATAACTGAACGATAAGCCTTGTTAATATGTTGTTTACTTTCTTGCCTTTAGAACATTTTGAATTGAAAATTGTAGCTATTCAAGGTGATACATAGTTTACCCTAAGGATCTACATTAGTTCACATTAACGTTGTTTGAACAAAACAAAAAAAGTACTTTTCTTTTCACAAATCAAACGAAGTCTAAAAGTGCATGTCACATATGCGTTGAGGTTAAATTTTCCTATAGGATAGGAAATTAAATTTCTCACAAACTGCCCTTTTCGGTTTATGGTAACATAAGAAAAGTCATCAAAAAAGTAAATTTAAATTTGTAATTAATGTAATAAGATAAGAATGAGGAAACATGAATCTCGTGAGCCTATAGAAGGAGCCACATTCTTCCATTCCTTCAAGAAAATGTTGCATTTTCTTTTGCATACCAAACACAAGAAATGATGACTTTCCTTTTCCAAAACTCCAATTCTATGAACCAAACGAGACTTGAGTAGTTTCTACCAATTCCATCACCTTCGTTTCAGTCCTAATTAGAGAAACAGATTGTTTAAACAGAAGCTGATTTTCAGAAATATCTGGTTCGAGTGCAGGTAACATCAATATCAGACCCACTCTTTTGACACAATGCCAATGCCAATGCCATAACAATCCAACATTTCTACGATAGTTGCAAATTCCAGACCAGATGTCCAACCAAAGTCTAAAATTCTCCATCTGGTTGAAAGAAAACCCGAGTGGGAAAACCGGAACACCATAACGTTTCAGCCAAACTAGAGGGTATACTACACAAAATTCTCATACATAATTCAGTTTCCTATAACAATCCTCCACCAGAAAACTGCACTCAAAGAGTTACATCAATGTAGTTATAAAGACAAAAAGGACAATCTGAAGCTAAGTCGGCTTCCTCATGTTGCGCCCAGCACGGATCACTTCATCCACCAACAACAATTGAGACGTAATTACAGGCCTGCATAGTGTAACACAAACATCTGTTAGTTACATCGATATTTTTTTTCCCCTAAGGAAGTGCAACAATAATGATTTTTCGCCTTTTCTAGGTTAGTAGATTGATATCTTCCCAAAATATTGATAGGTGATAAAATGTCAAGTAACGAGTTGCTATATCTGACCCTGAATTTATAATCTGCCGCTTAACAGAGTAGTTGTCGAAGATCCCCTCCATTTGTGGGTCAATGGGTTCCCCAGTGTGCTGATTTAGTCCCACAACATTTCCCCGCTCATGCTCTCCCTGAACAAGCATAGACATGGCACCACAAAGCTCAGACGTGATTATTTTTCAATCAACTCAAGAAGGATGGCCAAAAAAAAAATTCAAGAAGTATACCTTAAGAGAAATGATCACATCTTGTGTGTCAAGGCCAGCATTCTCAGCAAGTGTCTTAGGCACCACAAGGAGAGCATCAGCAAAAGCTTCAACACCGAGTTGAGCTCGCTGTTCCAAATTTCCCAACATGAGAAAAAGAGATAGACATAGAAAATAAAAGCGCTTAAAAGAATTTCCTACAAGGAAATTTAAGGAGACAATTGATTACCCCTTGAACAGTTTTCTTCACTTCATTTATCAGATATTGTCTGGCTGCAACTTCAAAAGCTCCAGCACCCTGAGTCACAAATGAAAGAATAACAAGTCACAGTCCAATATATACACCAGAAAAAGGAAAAAGAAAAGAATATGATCGCAATATCCTACGATTTGCTCCCCTAGTATACAAACGGAGTGAAGATTATGATTCAACAGAAAAAGGAAAAAGAAAAGAATATGATCGCAAAATCCTACGATTTTTTAATTCAACAAAACATACCAAGATTACAGCTTCATCTTCTATTGTATTTTTTACTGCCCTCAGACCATCACGAACAGCATCCTTAATCTGGGCAATTGTATGGTCATTAGGCCCTGCACCATTAAAAGTGAAAATAAGGATTAAACTACCACATGACTTGCCAATGGCAATAAACTACCAATGACTTACCATGACAGGGATGCAAGATATATACTGACACATGGATACAGAACAAAATTGTATATAGAATTTTGCAATTTGCGTGGAGGTACTGACTGAATACCTTTGATTAAGATTGTGCAGGAATGAGGGTTCTTCACATTTTCAACAAATGTATACTTCTCTTCACCAAGGACATGCTCGTATACAAGTCCAGCCCAGCCAAGGCAATCCGGAGTTAAATCATCTACAGAGTTCAAAGCCTCCCCTCCACAAGCCAAAACCAACCGTTCCATATTTCTTCTCTTCGCTCTTCTCAGAGCAATAATCTACAAATCAGGCGTTAGAAAAAGGTTGAACAAAAGAATAACACTGTACAAACGTCTAGCTAGTTCATAACAAAACACCAATACAGCTATGCTGTATTCGTAAAACTAATATGACCAGACTTTATAAACAGTATTCTGATGGGGTATTCCTAAAACTAGCTAACATTTTGGGTTTTCATCATGTCATATATTGTGATTAAGATTCACATTGACATTCAGAAAATTCTTTAAAAGCCTGGCGGTATCGACTCTCATATAAGTTTCATCATGTCATATATTGTGATTAAGATTCACATTGACATTCAGAAAATTCTTTAAATGCCTGGTGGTATCGACTCTCATATAAGTGCACAGATTTTACTAAAGCAATAGAGAATAATCAAGTTGTTTGTAATACGCACCCTGCAGACGCATATTATTAAAGACAAGAGATTTAGAACCATAAAGCAGCAATTTCCAGATTAATCTTTCTTTTTTTAAAATGTATTTATGGAAATAGTTATGGAGGCCTCTCCCAGATCTTTACCAAAGTGATACATTTTTTAGTCAAACAACCAATTCAGAAATTTGACAGAAGGTAATGAATAAAAATCGAGGGAAATTTAGCAATGATTCATGCTTACCCCTGCCCTTGCCAGAAGGTCCAGAGATGGGGGATCAATTCCCTTCTGATTGATAACGACAAAATTATTGTCATTACCAGAACAAACCTGCAAGTCACAGAGTATAAGAAACAGAAACATTTCAGCATGTGCAAAAATGCTAGTATGCTGCATCAACAAATTAAATGCAGTATCAATTACAACACTCTACCTTATTTTTCAGCTCAATAATCTTTCTAACTCTCTCGTCAACCTGACGTCTTTCAGCTAAAACCATTGCTTCTCTCTGCTCCGCATTTGAATAGAAAAATCCAGCGTTCACTTCACTGAGAAGAAAACCATCAATTCCATCATGATCAGAAAGCATGACTATGAGAACAGAAGATGCTAGCTGCACAAAGGACTGCTATCTTGTTCACAAGCTTTAAGAATAAAAAGTGAAAGCCATAATGCAAGCACAACGCAAAACAAAATACTTTTAAGACAATGGTTTTTGCTCACAAATAACTTGTTTGTGAAGAAAGTATAAAGAGCTCCATATATAAAAACAGATTCCACTATTTCAGAAACATATGGATATATTATTAACACCAAAATTTACGCAGGTTTCTTTTCAACGAAATTTCTACATATTTACCTTTTCTCATACTCCAGAGATACATTGGCTGTCAAGATGTAACAATTCTCTGCACGTCGCTTCATATCAGGATGCCTAGAACCATGATCAAGGACAAGACCCTCAACCTAGAATAAGACATAAACTAACTGAGAAACTGCAGAATAACAACACAAACTTCTATCCCATATACAAAGCACCGACAAAGCATACATCAAGCCCAGCAATCAAAAATAAAAGTTGATCTAGCCTGCAGAAATATGATTTTTAATTCCATCACTGAATCTTGGAATGAAAAACAAAAACAATAGAAAGAACACTGGAACATCCAATGGTATTCATCAAGTGATAAAGATCAAAAGAGAATCTTAAAGGTTGAGTAGTATGTAAGATATTAACATACCAAGCGTGTGTCTGCATCAAATTTATGGCGCATGTGCATAATCTCCACCATAAATAGATCAATTGCCTCCTCAGGTTTGCGGATGCAAAGAACCTGTCAATAATGAAACCGTAGTTTGTAACAAATGAAGATGCAAGAGGTCTGCGATAAATACTAGATTCCGTAAGCCACTTAACTCAAAAATTAGAATAACATGTAGAATAAACATTATTTCAAGCCTTCTTGCACAAACCACAATTACTCACCGCATTTACAACTATGTCAGTCAATTGATCAGCCAATTCTTCATGTAACTGCAAAAAAGAATTTTTCATATTAGAATGATATATAACAGGAATAGATTTCCTTTGCTCAGCAGGACTCAAACCTACGAGTAAACCTCACTCTCCCCTTCCCCTTTCGCCAAAAAAAAAAAGAAAAAGGAAAAGCATAATTCAAGATACCTTTGTTCGCACAGTTGTCCTTGCTACCATTTTCAGGATTTCTTTGTCAGGCTCACTCCCCATTACAACAGGAGTTTTAAATTTCTCGATAAATTGAAGTGTTGCTCTTTTGGCAATCTCAAAACCATCAACCAGAACACGTGGATGCATCCCTAAAACAAAAAAAATTATTATTATCAAAGGGCAGAAAACAAGAACCATAGAAGATATGAACAAGTTTCAAGCATTTTTTCTTTGCTATAAAACAGTCTACCAGGCACACATGTCCGCTTTTCTCACATAGTAACAAAAAATTGAAACAGCAACCCCATTCCCAGATCTTAAGAACAATAAAACTGGCGATACAACCAAGCAGACTCGTAATATAAACTTCAACTCGTAAAATTTTAACAAACTAATAGGACTTGATATGGATAAAGCATGAATCGAATAGTAAAAATAGATATATTATCCATCCAAAGCACTGAGAAGCTCTATTTTATATAGACAAGAAAGAGAACTTGCTGTTCCAATCAAGCATAGCATAGTAAATTCTATGTCCATAACAGATTCATTACAAAATGATGAGCTATAGGTAAGCGAACCTTCATCGATGTATCGTTCGGATTGCTTCATGAGCTCGCCGATGAAAAGAACAGTAGAGGTGGTGCCATCGCCGCTGATGTCATCTTGGGCAACTGCAGTCCTGGCAATCATAATCGCTGTGGGGTTTTGAATCTGCATTTCTTTGAGGAGAGTGTTGCCGTCTTTAGTGAGCTTGATGTCTCCAGAGCCACCGACGAGCATTTTGATGGTGCCTTTGGGGCCGAGGTTGGTTTTGAGCACATCCTGCAACCCCTTGGCGGCGTTGATGTTCATGTGCAGCGCCGCCGATTTGTTCAGCACCTCCGCATTAGGGTTCAGCACTCGCAGCGACATCTTCTTCTTCTTCTACTCGAAATGAAACCCTAAAACCCAAGTGAGTGAGTGAGACTGCTAGGGCTCTGTGTAGACGGAGTAGGGAGAGAAAACCTGGTTTTGCTTTGTATGTTCTGGAGGAAACCAGTGCTCTACCTCACCTTATTAGTTTTCAAATTGGGCCAAAGTATACAAGCCCAACAGATCGGGTTGGCCCGAGTCCGACCCGAATCGTGTTGAAGCTCGAGCAAACGGCCTGACTTTATTAATCAATTAAATTCATACCTTCACAATTATTACGTGTAATCTCCATTATTGTGCCTTTTAGAAAACATTTAAAAAAAATAAAAATAAAAACTCAACCAATTTGCAGTTTCCTTTTTTTGTGAAGACACCATTCTCTCTCTTTTTTTTCTATTTAATTTTCACCACCTAGAATGAAAATTAATCTAATCGGATTGTTTCTCAATTCGATTAAAACAATATGTTCAATTGATAATTTAACATAAACAACAAGAAAATTAGAATTTCAACATAAGTATAGCAACGCTGACAATTGGCATTAAAATTTTATCACTGATCGATTTCAGTTCGTTCCAATAATTATTGTAATGACGTATCCAATTACAAAATCAATTGTTCTTCATTGAATATATAAAGCCAAGCATTATCAAATTAGATGATGGTTGTTAGTAGTGGTGATCCGTGTCATCGCTCCGAGAGAGGCTAAGAAAGGAAGAAATGCGTAGGGCAAAATTGAGAGTTTAGTGGCAAAATTGTGGAGAGGAGGATCACATGCTAAATATGAAGGTTTGAATAAAACCCGGTCAAAGTTAAATTAATTCATAAGATTTTAAAAAAATTATTAATTTCTTCCAATTTCCTATATGAAATCCTATCGATAATTACCAACAAGAAGAAATAGAGAAGTAGAACAATGCAGTGATTGTGGATCTTGGATCTTTAGTCGCCTGTCGAGCGCTCTTTGCTAGTTAGTGCGTAATTGAATACAATTGTTTAGTAGAGAGTCATTATATTATTTTAGGATGTTCCCTAGATACCTATTGTAATCAGGGGTTTAGACTCAATGTCCCCCCTTGTATTCGACAGTTTCATTAATCAAGGTTTGAGGGCAGCCGCACCAACCCTTTATTCCAAAAAAAAAAAAAATAGCAGAAATAAATTGAATCTGTTTGTCATGGTTACTCCTTCATGCTAAAGGTATCTCTACTTCACACAATGCATGCATATATGACTCGTATTCCCACAGAAGTGGTATGACATCAATCAACACCCACATTTGCCCCTGCATGCCTAGATGAGCTTGGAGCTGATTCGCTCTTGTTATTGCATATAAATAGTGTACCGCAATTCCATTCCAATCACGACATATTTCGGGCTCATTGCCTATTTGGCTTGCTTGCCGCAGTTGTCAATCGGTTTAGTTACGTTTACTAATTAGTTTCTCTCTGTAAATTGGTTGTCCGTATGTCATGCAATGTGCATGGATTACACATGAAAAAACACGTTGAATGATGAAAATTCTCACTATAGAAGTGTTTTAGGGAATCAGAAATTGAGAGAAATTTGTTGTGTATTCTCATTGACAATAGGGGCCTCTTTATATAGAGGATTACAATGCATAGAGTTAGAATCATACAAGGAAAGAGAATCTCTAGATTCTTCTAATTGAACCCTATTACCACTAGGTCAAGTAACCTAAAGTTTGGATTAAACACAAATAGAGATATTCTTAAACACTCCCCCTTGTGTTGTCCAAACGCGGTGCTTCTCTCGTTGCCTCGTTAAAAACCTTGCCGAGTAACAAAAACCCAGTGGGACAAAAATAACCTCGGTCGAAGGGGAAAAAGAGCACAACACACCCTTCACGATTCGAGACGAACATGTAGACATCTCCCCCTGATGTCTGTGCCTCCCCCTGATGACTACGATCATAGGAGTTCCGATAATTTCCGCAAGCCAATTCTTGCCACATGTTTCTCGAACGTGGATTTGGGCAATGACTTAGTAAACAAGTCTACCGCATTGTCCTCATATCTAACCTGGTTTACTTTGATCTTGAGGTACTTCTGTTGTTGCTGATTGTAGAAGAATTTGGGCGATATATGCTTGGTGTTGTCGCCTTTGATGTAGCCTTGCTTCATTTGTTCAATGCAAGCAGCATTATCCTCATAAATGCTCGTTGGCTTATCTGTGGTAGACTTCAAACCACAATTGCTTCGAACATGCGTAACTATGGATCGAAGCCATATACATTCACGAACTGCTTCGTGAAGAGCAATAATCTCTGCATGATTCGAAGAGGTAGCGACTAAGGTCTGCTTTGTAGACCTCCAAGATATCGCGGTCTTTCCCATGGTGAAAACATAACCAGTTTGGGAGCGACCTTTGTGTGGGTCAGAGAGATACCCAGCATCAGCAAAACCTTCCAAAACACTTATATCGTTTTGGGTTGGGGAGAGGGAACGCAGTCCACCATGTGTAGCGTCCCTGGCACTTGATGGGTCCGAATTCATCATCTCTATAACGTCCCGAACCTAAATTTACCAGTTTACTAGTCATTTGGACAGTAAACGATAATTTGTTTTACTTTTTCTCTTTTTCGGTAACTTTAGTGGCCCTAAAAGTCGACTTTTTGTTCGGATCAGAATTTGAGAAAGTTTTCTTCACGGAAGCTGTAGATGACGTTAAACCAAGCACGTGCATATGTGGTACGTAAAAATCGGAGCTCGTATACGAAAGTTATAAGCGAAAATGTGAGCGTTACTGTTCATGGTAACTTTCTATATATATAGAAAGTTACTGTGGTAGATTTCCGAAATATACCTTCTCTCTCCTCTCCCCCGAACTCTCTTCTTTCCCTTTCGGGTCCTTCTTCCTCCCTTCGATTCCGCGCATTCCGGCCACCAACCGGCGTGCAGCCGGCCACCACAAGAGCTCCTCCCTCCCCTCTGGACCCTAGTAGCCTTAGGTTGTGGCGATTTGGCCGAGAAACCTTGAATCGAAGCAAAGTTCCTCATAGGTGCAGTTTGGCTTTTTCCGGCAAATCTTCCATTTCCGGCCGTTTCCGACCACCAAATTGGGACCGTATGAGCGCCTTGAGCCGACGAACGTTTCCCCTAAGACCTCTTGCTCCGATTTGCATCGTGGAGGTCGAATCGACAAAGAACATCCTGGGTTTTCTTCATCGGCTTAATCCGAGCTCTTAAAGGTAAAATTGGGACTTGTTGCAGTTGAGAAATTTGTTGGGTTTGTTGTTTTGCAGCTACTGTCAATTTTTGGTGGCCATCGGAGGTGGTGGCCATCGGAGGTGGTGGCCGCCGGCGCGTGGGGCGTGGAGGCGTGTTGAGCTGTGTTTTAATTCCAGTTTTTAGCCCATTAAATCCTATAAATTGTGTAGAGCTTGTATGTGAAGTTTGGTAATTTTTGGAGAAACTTGGAATTATTTATGAATTTTGAAGTTTAGGGTTTCGATTATCGAATTACGAGAATCCGACCGTCGGATATCTCTCGGTTCTGCCTTGGAACCTTTAAATTAACGAATTGGTATTAGTGATATAATTTGGGCTAAATCCGAGGAGAATTGGGAGGTGAAATTATGAGGAATTGATTTTAGGAATTGTATTAAATTATTGAAGAATTATTCACGGAATATAATTGTGTATAGGACGACGTACCGAGCTATTGCTCGATGACGGAACACGAATGCGTGATCGTCGAAATAGTACTGTGAGTGGACTTTTGTTTTAAATAGCGATGCATGCATTTATTTTCTTAAAATAATGCTCTAGTGATTATTCATATTACTTTTGGAGGAAATGAATTAATTTCCGGAAATTGATTTTGAATTATATCATGGATTTGCTTTCAATAATGAGTTTCAAAGGTTGGTTTTGATTTATAATATTATTTGATGAATTCCTTATTTCCGAGGTAAATTTCCGGAATTAAGCATATCCCTAATCACCGAGTTAAGCTCCTGGAAGATTTTTAAGATGAGTTTCAATGGGGTTGGATATTCTCAATTGTTTACTGACTTTCGATTTTAGCATCGGGAATGCCTAATTAAGGATTTTGGATTTGGTTGGCTTCTTGGAGATTTTGAGAGATTTTTGGAAATGGGATTTACCTATACTAATTTTCGGTTTTGGTTACGGATTTGAGAATATTTGGGCGTGTGGGACACACCGTCGATTTATTCCTATTTCTCACTTATCCATTTTGAGATTGAGAGTAATCTTGGCGTGCGGGGTCACGTCGTTGAATACATGGTTTCTATCTCGTGAGAAATGTGGGGAAGCTACATGGATTTACTGATTTTCGATGATTTTTCCTCACCATACTCGGGTTATGTGATTAGGTCTCCTCCTCACTGACTTTGTGTTGGTGAGTGGCAGTTGAGGTAGCTTGTTCTCCTCCTCACCTACTTTGTGTTGGTGAGTGGCAGTAGAGGTGATTTATTCTCCTCCTCACGTGGGTGGCAGTCGAGGTTATTAGTTCTCCTCCTCGCACAATCTATGTGTGAGTGGCAGTTGAGGGTAGGTAGAGCCTAGGAGGCTCCATTTCGCGTATGGTGATATCTCTTCCCCATATCCTATCATTTCTCGACTAGCGGGGCCTAGTCTAATTTCCGTGTAACCAGCGGGGCTGGTCTTATCCTGTTGAGTATTGGAGTTTCGATCTTTCCTCTCAGTTGTTTGTGACTAGCGGGGCTAGTCGGTTTTTCTTGAGCGGAGCTTCTCGTGATTTGTTTTCTGAATCGTTGCATGCATCGAGAGTTTTTAAGGAAATAAATGTGGGAAAGTATAAAATCCATTTGGTTTAAAAATTGTTTATTTTTGTCCACTCACGCTAACGTATTTTATGTACTTTCCCCTGGGCTCTTCGGTTTCAAATGCCCAGTTTGCAGGTGAATTGGTTAAGGTCGGGCGTACGCAGAGTTGAGGCATAGTTAACAGCATGGCTTCCGTATCTGCCTTTGAATTAGGTTTTCCTCTTATACCTTTCTATTAGAATTGCTCTGATTACCTATGAGATTTATGCTATTCGAGTTGAGATGTGTGTTTTGTTAATTGGAGACTGATGTTGATTTGGGGAGCAGGGTGGCTCCAGGAGCATAAGGATTAGGGGTGGGCAAAAATGACCGAAAGACCGGAAGGGACCGATCCAGACCAGCCGGTTCTGTCCGGGTTTTAGAAGGAAAATTAGTGTTTTCGGGCCGGTTCGGTCCCTATACACTTGGTGGCGGTCCGGTCCCGGTTCATGAAAATAAATATGTTATGGCCGGTTCGGTCCCTAAATGAATTTGGCGGTCCGGGTTCGGTTCTTGGCGGTTCTTGACTGCGTGGACCGGAAAACCGAGCTTATGTACTTGTCGTCCAATTATAGGTTTATTTTCGAAGTATATTGTGTTAGTGTGGACGCCATCACATGTGATTACTGATTCGTTAATAGACCTAAACGGCTAAACTCAAATACTCAATCTCTAACTCGGCCGACTCCGCCTCCAAGGCTCCAACTCTCTCTCTCTCCGTCTCTCACTCTCTCCTCACAAATCACAATCGATCCGGACTGCTCCTCGGCCGACTCCGCCTCCAACTCCCTCAGTCACAATCGATCCGAACTGCTCGATCTTCCTCAGCCCTCAGTCACTCACTCACTCAGCCCCAAAAAATCGCCAAATTGGTATTCCTCACCTCTGGTCTTCTCCTCGACGTCGCCTCCGGCGGTCCGGCCTCTCATTCTTGGTCTTTTCAGTCTCTCTCTCTCATTCTTTGCCTCTTTTCTGCAGGGAAGAGAAAGATCCTGCTGCACAGAGAAAGAGAGAGAGAAAGATCCGGCTGCACAGAGAAAGAGAGAGAGAAAGATCCGGCTGCACAGAGAAAGAGAGAGAGAGAAAGATACGCCTCCGAGCAAGCCTGGGCCTAACAAGAACAAGAGCGATCCCGAAAAGGTGAAGGGAATCGAATGGGAGGAATTTGAGCAGGAGGTTGCCAGGTTGTGGAGTCTGTCTTCTGCGCGAAGTACCGCTGAGGAGAAGAAGCAGAGTCTTCAGCAGAAGCTCGAGTCTCTCATTGAGGTACGGTTTTAGTGGAGACATTCAAATGTAGGGGCTCCACTATTTGTTCATCGCTGGAGTTAGGGTTTATTAGAAATTAGAGTTATGAACACTATTTGTCAATTCTTTATTTTGATGTTATGGAATCCTTAGTCCTTACATAGATGAAGAAATTATGGGTCATGCTTGGAAACTTATACACTGAAATGTTATCGGAATCTGAGTGGCGACGTTAATTTACTAGAAGTTCTTACTGTAATCTCATGATCTGACAGTTATCATTTGTAGCTAACAGATTCTGTAGACTAACCAAACAGCTATCGGGGATTCTTTACACCTTGCTGCTAGTGCAGATTGCACTTTGCAGAATGGTTTATTGGTTTTTTTTTTTTTTTTTTCCAGCATTGCAGCAATGTTGCTAGTTCATAGAATCATATTGCATTACTCTTTATACTCTCTAAACAGAAGCAGGTCAAGCAGCAAAGATTAGAAGGAACCGGAAACCCGAAAAACGGACCGGTTTTGTCCCGGTCCGGGTTTATCCCGGTCCTTGTTATATGCAACTACGGTCCCGGACCGAAGTAATATTTTCGGTCCCGGTTCAGGTCCCGGTCCCTATAAAACAATTACCGGTCCGGGCTTATCCCGGTCCCTATTTTGTGCAACTGCAAAACCGGCCCGAAGTGGAATTACCGGTCCCGATCTCGGTCCCTGTAAAACCGGTGCCGGTCTGGGACCGTGCCCACCCCTAATAAGGATGAATTGATTGAGAAGTGTAAATGTTTTCTACAGGTTTGGGTAGCCTATTTTAGGGGAAGTTCCGCTAAATTTTTGGTAGAATTTCTTCTAAGGTGGGCCCCGCATGGTCACTTACGATTTCAGGGTGAAATCCGGGGCGGGTCCTGTCAATCTCTCTGTAGGGATAGAACAAGCTCATATCAATCGTACCACTTAGGTATCGAAAGATATCTTTAACACTAGTCCAATGGCGTCATGTTGGCGCAGAGCTATATCTAGCTAGCAAGTTCACTGCGAATGAGATATCAGGTCTTGTGCATAGTGCTAAGTACAACAATGCGCCTATTGCACTTAGATAGGGCACTTCTGCCTCTAACACTTCTTCGTTGTCATCTTTTGGACGGAATGGATCCTTCTTTGGATCAAGACTACGGATGACCATTGGGGTGCTTGAAGGCTTAATCTTATCAGTGTTGAAACGCCTAAGCATCTTCTTGGTATAAGCTGATTGATGAATCAGAATACCATCTCTACGGTGATCGAGTTCTAAACCGAGGCAAAACCGTGTTTTCCCAAGATCTTTCATCTCAAACTCGGATTTCAAGTGTTCAGCGGTGTCCCTTAACTCTTTAACGGTGCCAATTATGTTCATGTCATCAACATAAACCGCTACTATTGCAAATCCGGAACTTGTCCTCTTTATGAACACACATGGGCATAGTTCATTGTTGACATATCCCTTCCCAATCAAGTAGTCACTTAGACGGTTATACCACATCCGTCCGGATTGTTTCAATCCATATAGTGAGCGTTTCAATCTAATCGCAAACGCGCTCCGTGGTCTAGAGCCACTTGATTTGGGTAACTGAATTGCATATGGAATCTTCATGTATATTTCCGTATCTAGATCCCCATATAGATACGCAGTAACCACATCCATAAGCTGCATGTTCAGTTTTTCGGAAACTACCAAACTGACAAGGTAGCGGAACGTAATGACATCCATTACGGGAAAATAGGTCTCCTCGTAGTCAATTCCAGGGCGTTGTGAGAAGTCTTGCGCCACAAGGCGAGCTTTATATCTTATAATCTCGTTTTTCTCATTACGCTTTCTAACGAATACCCATTTGTGACCAACTGGTTTGGTGCTGGGCGGTATTGGTACAATTTTGCCAAATACCTTTCTTTTCGCTAGAGCATCACGTTCTGCCTGGATTGCATCTTTCCATTTTGGCCAATCAGCTCTACGTTGGCATTCATCAACGGAGCGTGATTTGATGTCATCGGTCTCAATAATCTCACGCGCCACTGAATACGCGAATACATCATCAATGATGATGGAGTTTCTTTCCCACGTCCTATGTACACTAGTGTAATTTACAGAGATCTCTACGTTCTCATGGATAGGTTCTGACATTGAGGCGTCCCCCAATGATGTCTCTTGGACATAACCGTAATCAAGACCATTCTCATGGGACGGATTTTGAGTATCGATGATCAAAGGATTTATCTGTGCCTCATTCGCTTTCTTTCTAGGGCGAGTATCCTTCGAACCAATTGGTCTACCGCACTTCCTTGCGGGACCTGCGGCCATAGATGCCACATCATTTCCATGTTGGGCAATGGCACCATCCCCTGATGGCCTGATGTCACAGGAGTGGCGTGATGTCCAGTATTTGGAACATCGATCCTTGCAGGCACGTTTGCAGCAGGTATGTCTGATCTCGTCACTTTGGCAACATCAGAAAATGCATCAGGAAGAATGTCTTCTACGTTCTGGATCTCGATTATTCTTCGCACTTCAAGTTCGGACTGTGCGGTACGGGGATCGAGATGAGACATAGTGGGGACAGACCACGACAATTCCTGTCATTCCTGTTGAACATTATTGTTCCTATCTCCCCCTAACGATGGGAAGACTGTCTCATCAAAGTGACAATCCACAAATCTAGCGGTAAAGAGATCGCCTGTCAAGGATTCAAGATAGCGGACAATAGTTGGAGATTCAAAGCCAACATAGATGCCCATTCGTCGCTGTGGACCCATCTTAGTACGCTGTGGCGGCGTAATAGGCACATAGATGGTACACCCAAAAATGTGTAAATGCGAGATATCAGGCTCGTATCCAGTCACTAGCTGTAACGCAGAGTAAGATTGGGTTGCAGTGGGTCGTAGACGAATGAGTGTCGCTGCATGCAATATTGCATATCCCCAAGCAGAAACAGGGAGATTGGTGTGCATAACCAATGTCCGAGCTATCATTTGTAGTCGTTTGATAGCGGCTTCTACGAGACCATTTTGGGTATGAACATAGGGAGCTGGATGTTCTACATCAATCCCCAATGACAGGCAATAGTCATAGAACGTTTTCGATGTAAACTCCCTAGCATTATCAAGTCGAATCAACTTAATAGGATGGTCAGGGTAGTGAGCCCGTAGACGGATAATCTGGGCGAGGAGTTTAGCATAAGCAGCATTTCGAGTGGACAATAGCGCCACATGTGACCAGCATGTCGACGCATCAACCAATACCATAAAGTATTTAAAAGGTCCGCATGATGGTTGAATTGGTCCATAGATATCCCCTTGGATTCTCTGTAAGAACGGAATGAGTATTTTTGGATCCTTTGCGTAGGACGGTCTCGGTCCTAATTTCCCAAAGGAACAAGCTTTGCAAAATGAGCGAGGGGCTTTAGAAGCAACCAATGAGGATTTTGGTTGGGCCTGAGCGTCTGTAGCGCTATTAGAAGCAAAATGTGTGACTACATCTCCCATTATGGCGTTAGAGCCATGGAAATTGGTTTGTGTGGCGTCATGGCCACCAGGAGGAGCAACCATGGCGTCATGCTCATGGTTGGCGTTATTTATGGCGTCATCACTAGGGACAGGGGAGGCCTTTCGGCGGCCCAAGACAGCAGCAGCGCCAGAAGCTGCAATTTTCGCGGTCTTGCTAAGTCCTGGAATCAATTTTTGATTCTTACTTCTTCTCACTCTGAAAAAGGGATGCCCGTGTGAAGTCTTAAGTATACGGAGCATCATATCACAACCAGGATGTCCTAGTCGGTCATGCTAAAGCCAATATGTGTCTGAATCCAAGAGATCTTCTCTTATGACATTATTGGATTCAATTGGTCGAATTGTAGTGACATAAAGTCCACTAGATTGACACATAAGCTTCTCTAAGATGCGCTTCCGTCCGCAATCTTTAGAGGTAATGCAAAGGAATTCTATTCCGTTCTCATTATGCGTTTCCGCATGGAATCCGTTGGCTCTAATATCTTTAAAGCTTAATAAGGTTCGATTTGCCTTAGGAGCATAGAGGGCTTCAGTGACTTTAATCAAGGTGCCATTGGGCAAGAGGAATTGGGTCATTCCATGTCCTTGAACTAAACTTGATGGCCCAACCATCGTAGTCACAGATGAATATGTGGGCAACATCTCTAAGAATAATTGCGTATGTCGTAGAATGGTGCGCGTAGTCGCACTATTCGCAAGACATTGAAGTTCATCAATTCCTAAAAGAAAAGCTCGTAATTAAAAAGGAGTCATAAAGAAAAGAACTCAACTTTTATTAATAAGCCAAACGGAATTACATCATCGTTTCTCTTAACCAAAGAAAATCTAATCCAATAAACTAGTTAATGCAAAACAATGGTAGTCATCTAACTTCTTTCAGTAATTCCAATGTAAATATGACCAGGTAAGTAGAGAGATGTCGGTGGAGCAAAGCTCGCTTAAGTACCACTTATCTCAAAACCTTTCTAGACATCACTTTTACATTGAGTACGCCTACTTTGAAGAAAGACTAATATCATTGGCATCTACTACAAAAGTAATATGGCAATTGCCTACATCTCTTGGAAAATAAAAAGACTTAATCAAAATCGCCAGATTCTGGGTTTTGATCCTTGTAATCTTCCACCCTTAGATCGAGATCTCCATCTTGATCTTGTTGTTCCATGTAATTTGCCTCACTTGCTTCACGATACATCTTGAATGCGTTGGCAACGTTCTGGGATGCAGTACACTTCCTTGCCCAATGTCCACTTGATCCACATCGAAGACAAACATCTTTATGGTCAGGCTCCCTTGATTGAGATGATTTTGGTGCATGTGTTGGACGACTATTATTCTTGGTGGCGTCACCACCATAGCCGGAGGCTCCGCCTCTCTCTCTCTTCACACGTTGACCTCCACGGTTCAATGCACGCCTCTCTTGGCGATTTCCTTCCTCTTTAGGGCGAGAATATGGACCAGAGCGTCCAGAATTGTCCCTATTCTTAGGGTTTCGCTCCTTGTGTCCTCCCTTGGGGGCGCGACTATAGTTAGACTCCAGAATAGACTTAGTTCCCACGGGTCTAGCATTATAGTTCTTCACAAGTATGTTGTCGTACTTTTCAGCTATGTTCATGGCGCCAATAAGCTCATGAAACCTCGTGATACGTCCTACTTTCACATCAATCCGATAATTCTTTGAAATCATCAGGGCAGAGATGGGGAAGGTAGAGAGAGTCTTCTCGATCAACATTGTATCAGTTATGGTTTGGCCACAAAACTCCATCAGAGACTTGATACGAAAAGCTTCCGAGTTATAATCAAGCACAGACTTGAAATCACATAAGTGAAGGCTATGCTATCGCACTTCTAAATCAAGAAGCAGAGAGTCACGAACGTTGCCAAATCGCTGCTCAAGTTCAACCCATAGCTTTCTTGGGTCTTCCTCATTGAGGTATTCACTTTGGAGCGCGTCATTCATGTGCCTTGTCATGAAAATGATGGCTTTAGCTTGATTTGCTTCAAAAGCAGTAGCTTGCTCAATGGAGAGCACGTTCTGACTAGGCTCTTGGATGGCTTCCAGAAGTCCATCAGCCTTAAGATGTTGGCGCACATCTCGGACCCACCTATGGTATCCTGCTTCAGTTATCTCTAGTGGAACAAAGTTCAACTTGTTCAGGTAACTCATCCTGAAAAACAATACAAGATTAGGGTTAGTTTCGGAGCAAAAAATGGCTACCACGAAAAGCTATTAAATTTCTGAGCGTAGTCGCTTCCAAGAAATTAGGGATTTTCTGAGCGTAGTCGCTTCCAAGAAAATCCGATTCCAAGAGGGGTTTTGGATTAGATCGAAACAACGATGTATGTGGTCGATCGTTTTCTTCTCAACAAACTCTAAGTTTGGAGGACTCTACAAGCTCCAAGCTTGGAGTGAGCACGAACCCCCACAGTTCGGCTTTTGGTCTCCCCTATAAAGAAGAAAGGAGGGTGGAAGAAGGGATGTTGGAAGTCCCCGAGAAAAGAAGAAGAAATTTAAAAAAAAACTTCAAAAACGGGAACTTTTAGAAAAAATTACCTTAAAAAGTGGCCGGAAAACTTGACCGAAAAGTTGGCCAGAAAAATGTTGCCTGAAAAGTCGTCGGAAAGTGGCCGAAAAGTCACCAGCGTCCACCTAACCTGAACCGACAGGAAAAAAAAAAAAAAAAAAAAAGAAACCTGTGCAGCCCAAGCCCAACTGCTGAAGCCCACAGTCGAGCCCACATGCAGCAGGCCCCAGCGGAGCCCAAGTGAATCAGCCGAGCCGCCAAGCCACATAATCCCCTGCCACGTCAGCATACACGCAGGCGTCCAGTCAGTCTGCCACGTCAGCACCGGCCGCCGGTGGCCGGTTCAGGTGGTGATTTTTCAGATTCCGGATTTTGGGGACGAGGTGCAACTACTGACAAAAGGTGGCTGTGAAGGGTGGGCGGGAAGATCGTGAACTGCACATGAGATCTTTGGATTTTTCTTAGGAGGCCGATTTGAACACTTCCAGTGGCCGGTTCAGGTTGATTCAGGCCGGTTTTGGGGGTGGTGCCGCTGGTTCTGGGTTCCTGGGATTGAGAGCTTCAAGGTAGGCGGCGGTGGTTTCTGATATTTGAAGATTACGAATTTAAGGTTTCAGGGTTAGGGCTCGTGCTGATAACGTGTTTTAGGGAATAAGAAATTGAGAGAAATTTGCTGTGTATTCGCATTGATAATAGGGGGCCTCTTTATATAGAGGATTACAATGCATAGAATTAGAATCATACAAGGAAAGAGAATCTCTAGATTCTTCTAATTGAACCCTATTACCACTAAGTCAAGTAACCTAGAGTTTGGATTAAACACAAATAGAGATATCCTTATACAAGTGCGCAATTCATTATTAAAAATCTAAAAAAAAAAAATTAATAAATATCATATCTTAATGTGACAGTTGGTAAGGTTTAGACAATATCATGCGACAGAAACTATAATTCTCTACCTCATTTACTTTCTCGCTTTTAGAACCTTTTGAATTGAAAATTGTAGCTATTCAAGGTGATGTTATTTTTACCCTAAGGATCTACATTAGGGCTGTCAATGGGTCGTGTCGGGTCAAGGTATTTGTAGTGTCACAAGAGACAAATCCAAACCCAACCCATTTAAATCATGTCAAAAATGTAAACCCAAACTCAACCTATTTATTAAACGGATTACCTGTTTCCAACCCGCTTAACCCATTTAATAAATAGGTCGTTTCATGTTGGATCAAATGACTCATTTAAGGATTAATATTGCGACCCATAAACTAAAAAAAATACATAAATTCATTAAATTTACTAAAAAATCCACAATACGAAGAATATAAATAATTATATATAATTCATAAATAATTAAATCAAACAATGATGAAATAAAATGTTTCAAATTGTCCAATCGTAGGATCAAATACTCCCAACGTCCAAAATACTTAGCATAATCGGGTTATATGGGTTCATTTCGTGTTGGCGGGTTGACCCGTGGCCAATCCGTTTATTAAATGGGTCATGGCGGGTTGACCCACGGCCAACCCGCTTTTTAATCTTGCGGGTTCAACCCGCTTTATTTCGTGCGGGTTTCAAGTCGTGTTATTGGGTTGTGTCGGAATTGACGGTCCTAATCTACGTTAGTTTACATGGCATGGCCACTCTTTTATTACTTTTTTTTTTTTTTTTGGACAATGCCACTCTTTCATTCGTTAGATTGCATTAAAGATGTTGGTTTAATTAACGAAATTTGCGTACAGAGCATGATTTTAGAATAACTATTAGATCCAATTCAATTGTACACATTGATTAGTTAAAAACAAAAAACATCATTGATTAGTTGCTCAGTCTCAACGATACAAAGTCTCATGCTGCATCTGTGAATTCAAGTCATGTCAAGTGTTACACATAAAGTCAAAGATTGAATGATATATAAAAATAATATAATTAGACATTTTGAGAAAAATGATTAGTTTCCCCCAATATTTCATATGAAATCCTATCAATAATTACCTAAAAGAAAAGGAATCGAGAAATTATGTGGATGCTGATCCTGATGTTAATTCAATCTCTTTAAATAGCAGAAAGAAACTGAAATTGTTTGTCATGGTTACTTATTTTCCTGTTGAATATATATGTACAATTAAATGAATTAATCACGCAACGCATGCCATGTATGCCTCATATTCTCACAGAAGTAGCATGGGATCAATCAATGCCCACATCTGAGGCTCAGATTCTGAGCATACCTGGATGAGCTACGAGCTCAACTCCGTCCTGTTATTGCACCACCTTGAATTACCAATTAATCACTTATTTAGCTACCTTTACTAATAGTTTCCATTGTGTAAAATAGTTGCCCATAACACGCAGCATGCGAAGATTACATATGTAAAAGCATATTGATCGAATAATGAAAATTCTCGCATTAAGATACAAAAAATATCTCTAATATCTACAAGTGAGTGATTCACTACTAAAAACGTCAAAGTGCTACTACACTACAGCGCTCTTCTTGTCTTTAGAACATTTTGAATTGAAATTGGAGTTATTCAAGGTGACATTGTGTTTGGTGTTTTCCTAGTTAAGAACCTACTGATGGTTGGGTTAGAATAATAGGGGGAATCTTTTTTGTTAAGTTCAAGTTCATCGAATCAAATTAATGGTTGATTATGTCCGATGCTTTAGATAAGTAATAGAAAAGTTGAACAATGACGGTTCACTTAATATTATTGTTATCACAGAATAATGCGATCGCTAAAATTCTAAATCAATCAAACCAGATGAGCCTAGCTAATTTGTATAGTATAATAATTTGATTTAGGTTTTGGAAAAGTCGGTGGCATTTCTACTGACCTCAACCCTGTACTTTTAATCCAATGCTTGAAGAGAATAACCTCAAAATGCATGCAAGACTTTGATTAAGTCACTAAACTATATTATGCTGCTTATGAAAGCTTATTATGGATATATTAGTCTATGGTTATTTATTTACAATTGTGGTTAGGTCAGCTAAGTGATCCACTATTTACCTAAATTATCCTAATTATATTTCATGAAAAAGAAAGATTTGGAAACATAGTGGTTGGGATAAGTTGATGAAGTTGGTTAATTGTGTCTCAAACTGGAAAGGCTCATGCACAATTATGATGTCAATTGACAAGCACCGTTCAGGAAACCGTCACCCACTATAACTACTAAAGCTCATGATAACTTTGAAAACAAGCTAATTGACTAACAAAAATAACAAATTTTGATGGCTCAGCCTTAACCACTTGAAATTCCTCTTTGATTTTCCTCAGTTGCTGTGGGCTCAATTTCACGCTGAAACAGCATAATAATTGGATTTTGTTCCTGTTTTTTTGTTTTCACAAAAGAGTAAAACCTAAAGGTTTACTGGTTGTTACAGATAAGAGTGAAATAAGCTTAGGGAAGTTTAGGAAAATGAAAGCAAGCGCAATTTGGTGCAGTCATAACCTTTGAGAGTAAGGAAAGGAATTGAATTAGGAGTACCAGCCATACACCATGCAAAAAGGTTTCTTATTGAATTTTAGAGAGGGAATAGTTGTTGTAATTGTTGGATTTGGTCATTCCAAGTGTTTTCAGTGCAGAATCTTCTCTTTTCTACTGTATCAAAACCATCATTAATATTCAGGAACATAGCCTAGCAAGAAACAATAACAGGAGTCAGGAGACATGCGAGACATTTAATCATTAAATAACTTGAAATTCATGAGCAATTGCCCAGTCCTAGAGCGATCCAGAACATTACTCGATAAGAAAAGTTAATATATCATGTTCCACAACATCTAAAAGGGTTTTAAAAGTTGCAACACATATGTGATCTTAGTTGTCTTTTTATGAATGATGAAGATGCCTTCATTATTACTACATAACATCTTTCTTAACTAATTCATTATTTGGGGCCACAATAATATTCAAAACTTAATAATTTAGTCAGCAGCAACACTCTCCCTATCTATAAATACTCCTCTAATCCAACATTATTTCCCACACTTAATCAAAGTTAGAGACTTAAGAGAGTTCTAAGAATGGCTTTTAACCTTGTGTTCTTGAGCTCAATCCTCATCCTTTCAGTATTTTCTCCAGTGATCAATGCGCTGAGCTCGAACTATTATGACAAAAGCTGTCCCAATGTTGAGCTTCTCGTCTCCGATGCTGTCAAGAAGGCGACAGCTAACGATAAAACTGTCCCTGCTGCACTACTCCGGATGCATTTCCATGATTGCTTCATAAGGGTATGCATATATTTCCTGCAAGAGTAGCTTTCACAGCTTAAATATTCAAATTAAATTAACTCACACTCTTCCTTTTGTTTTCAGGGTTGTGATGCATCTGTGTTGTTACATTCCAAAGGAAACAACAAAGCAGAGAAAGATGGGCCACCAAATATTTCTCTGCATGCATTTTATGTCATTGACAATGCAAAGAAACAAGTGGAGGCTTCATGTCCTGGTGTGGTCTCATGCGCAGATATCTTGGCTCTAGCAGCAAGAGATGCTGTTGTGCAAGTAAGCTTGCAAACCTAGACGATTTTAAAACAATAAGATATTACTATTTATCCTCATAATAAGTAAAAGAAAATAATCTCGAAAAGAAGTTCAGTTTCTTGCCCTTTTTCTGATTGTAAAATTGATCTTACAGTCTGGAGGTCCAAGCTGGAATGTGCCAAAAGGAAGAAAAGATGGACGAACATCAGTGGCAACTGAAACCAGACAATTACCAGCACCAACCTTCAACATTTCTCAACTCCAACAGAGCTTCTCTCAAAGAGGCCTGTCCTTGAACGACCTGGTGGCACTTTCAGGTAAACCAACCTCAACAATCCAACTGCAGTTATTTATATTTCATATTTCTCATTCCTCTAGGAAGTGAAGGGTAACTTTTGACATATCTGCAGGAGGGCACACTCTAGGGTTCTCCCACTGCTCATCTTTCCAAAACAGAATCCACAACTTCAATGCCACACACGACGTCGATCCTACGCTGCACTCATCCTTTGCAGCAAGCTTGAAGAATACATGTCCCATCAAGAATAGGCCGAAAAATGCCGGTGCCACAATGGATCCTTCTGCAACAACTTTTGATAATACATACTTCAAGTTGATCCTCCAAGGGAAGAGCTTGTTTTCTTCAGACCAAGCTCTGCTTGATTTTCCAAAGACTAAAAATTTGGTTAGCAAGTTTGCTAGCTCACAGCAAGCTTTCTTGGATGCTTTTGTGAATTCTATGATTAAGATGAGTAGCATTACAGGTGGACAAGAGGTCAGGAAAGACTGCAGAGTAGTAAATTAATTAAAGGCCTCCTAGCTTATTGGTAGTCAAGTTCAAGTCAGAAAAGGTGGGAAATCCATCAAATAGGCTGGTTCTCTATAATTACCTTTCTTAATTTGAGAGAGTGTGAAAAGAAAGTGTATGTCTGCAGTGGTTATGTGGTTTCAATATTGTTGAAATAATTTTAGTACAACAAGAACATTTTATAAATACAAAGTTGGCTTGAAGGGCAGCAAAATTTTCTTTTATAGAACATGAAGCAGATTTCCATGAATGTATTAACTCTGTGTGAGTCAACCGAATTTAGTTCAACAAGCAATGCACTTAACAAAGATGGTCACATGCTGTCATTACAGTCAAATGGACTACTTAACTTGCTGCAGCAGAATTTCAACAGTAAAGCGTGAATGCAAGTCAGGGTGGTGGCATTACCATAAATAACCAAAACCCTAAAAACCATTATCTCAGCGATGTTCACTGTCCAGTCCCAGAACAATCTCTGCCAATTGAAGGTTTCCACTTAGCCCAGATGCTTTGCTGGATGGCATAAATAAAAACGCATCCAGAAGCTTCACACACTTCAATCCCCATTTGACCATCAAGAATTCGATAAGATGATGCCCACTGCAGATTATCACAAGAAGTGTCTTCAGAGGAACATATTCAGACTTCAGACTTTAAACAACATTAAAACCCAAAGAAGGTCAAAATACCTTCGATTATGGTACGTTGTTATGAAGACCGAACCAGGAGAATTCTGGAGCAGATATGCCACAGTGGCAAAGAGGTCATCAAAGGCTTAACACCACAAATAAAAATCCACATTTCAGCTCAACTTAAATTATGCAGAAGCCAAAGAAAATCAACAATATAAAGAGAATAAGCATACCTTTAGCATCATACAATACATCAGCCCCAAGAATAATTTTCGGGTGTAAACTGAATATAGATGCATCCCAAACTCCCCATGTCAATCCTACTACCTGGAAAACAGAACTAGACCTCTTACGGAGAGAGACACAATGAAGCTTACAAATTTGAAATTTTACAACTCTTGACTAAGCCGGTCGAGTTATGGCATAATAGCTTACATTGCATTGAAGTTTGTTAAGTTCAATAACACTTTTCATGTTGCTCAGCACCTGCAGATAC
Source organism: Rosa lucieae (assembly GCA_024704745.1). Taxonomy (NCBI): domain Eukaryota; kingdom Viridiplantae; phylum Streptophyta; class Magnoliopsida; order Rosales; family Rosaceae; genus Rosa; species Rosa lucieae. The sequence continues at coordinate 61,300 of JANPXK010000169.1, forward strand.
AAAAAACAACAAGGCCTATGCAAGTTACTAAACTATAAAAATACCAGTAGTATGAAAAATGAAGATCCTTCATCAAACTAATTGGATTCATCAAACTAACACTACACATCGTAAAAGAACCTAAAAACAGTAAAGCTTGATTGAAAAAGCAATACCTCCAACCTATTGGATTCATCAGTAAGAGTGACGTCAGCGCCCACTTTGGCGGCAACCAAACCAGGCAAAGAAGTTCCAGCACCAAGCTGAGACCAAACCCAGTAATTAAGTAAACCAAAACAGTAATTTTTTTTTTTTTTTAACAAGAATAAGATATTAACCCGAACAAAGAACAGCACAGTAAAAACTCGTTTACCTCAACCACACTAGCTCCGGCGAAACGCAGTCTTTGCTGCCAAACATACTCCGCCAGGACTATACTGCAAGGCCACACGAACAGCCCATAGTCTTCTTTCATATTCTAAAATCAAAATTCACAACAAAGATCAATAATTTCCATATATTCTTGGCTTCAAAAAACAAAAAGCTTTCTCTTTTACTTGGATTTTTAGTAGAAAATCAGACCTCGATTATGGATATAGACAAGTCCGGTCGGTCCGAGTCATCTCCGAAATGATGACGTGATACCGTCGTCATCTCCGATTCACCGCCTTCCATATCCGACCGCCTTCGCTCTTCTTCTTCCCGCCGCTGCGAAATCTGTTTATAGAGTCCAATTCCGGTAAAAAGTTCCAAGACTTTTTCAAATATGGGCCGACAAAAGCCCAATGGGCTCAATCTGAAAGGCCTAATAGAGTTTATCCACAATATAGTAAAATTTTCAATTCATTTTCCATTGCGCTTTCTGGAACCACCCCCAATCTTCTTCTTCCTCTTCTACTTCACACTGAGTGAACTCGGAAGCTCGCCGATTCTCCAATGGCGCTTGCTCACTACTCAGTCGCCGTTCCCATCGAAGCCTCGAAGCATCCGACGACTTCGATCCTAAAACCTTCTGAGTCTCACTCTTCACTCTTCTTCTCCTCCGTTTCCAAACCTCGAAGCGTTTCAATCTGTTCCGGAATCGGACGTAAAGTCAATCGCTTTCATTGCTCCGTCGGCTCAGGCCGAGCCGCAGGAGTCTCCGGCCAGTTTGGCCGCGGAGGCCTTCACTCAGTTCAAGCATGTGCTTTTACCGATCACCGATCGCAATCCCTATCTCTCTGAAGGAACAAGACAGGTAATACTCTCAGTTTTCACTTTTTTACTTTTTTACGCAGCTAATTTTCAATGCTTTGATTTTGTGATTAAAGATGGAATTTTGAATAGGCAATAGCTACTTCTGCTGCTTTGGCAAACAAGTATGGGGCTGACCTTACTGTTGTGGGTATGATTTACTTGACTCTCTATGCTAGTACCATTGTTCTTTATATGTTGTGGAAATGAAGCACTAGATAGACCCATTTTCATTCTGCAATGTGTCTAGGAATATAGGACTTTGCTTTGTTTGCAGTTATTGATGAGAAGCAGAAGGAATCCATTCCCGAGCATGAAACGCAACTTTCGACTATCCGCTGGCATCTCTCTGAAGGTTTGTTTTTTTAACTTTGATATGAAGGTTTTTGTTGTTGATAATGTGAATTTAACACATAAACATACACAAACAGTCTCTAGGCAACTGTGTTGTAATATGATGCATTTTTTCTACTTTTTTGCTCATGGTAAGTTGATATGCGTGTTCAAAGTCAATGAAAACTTGCACAAAGTACACTGACAATGAAAACGTAGCGGCATTGCCCTCAAAAAAATTGATAAAAAGGCTTCTGGTTGATAACTCTGTTGTTGAATGTGTAGTTTTGGGTAAAAATGGCCATAAAGTATTTTTAGAGATGGTCCACCTTTAGCCAAAATTTGATACCAAAATTTGTTCAAGTACAAATAAAAAGGGGTTGTAGCAGCATAATTTGGTCAAAGTTGCACTGCTAATGCACTTATTGTAGCACCAAACTATTGACTGTAGAAGAAGAGCATCTATAAATCATGGCCTCTTATAAAAGGACTATGATATGTTCTATTGTGTCGTAAGTTAATTGTATAGGAGTGGACAAATTTAACTGCATACAAGAATAAGTGGTGGTCAAGTTTGATTACTGCATCATTTTTGTAAGAGAATTTATCTACTCAGTGATTGTGTGTTTGGAACTGTTTTCTTTAGCCCTTCATATGATTAAATGATAGGTGGATTTCAAGAATTTAAGCTATTAGAGCGACTTGGGGAAGGGGTCAACAAGCCAACGGCCATCATCGGTGAGGTTGCTGATGACCTGAATCTGGATTTAGTTGTCATAAGCATGGAAGCTATTCATTCCAAGCATGTGGATGCAAACCTGCTTGCTGAGTTCATTCCTTGCCCTGTCATACTTTTGCCATTGTAATTGTAATCGCTTCTTTCCTCTGTTTTCTCATATCAGTCATATGTAACTGTAACTCAAGGAATGACTCTTTTAGTAATACCAGTTTCTTGTGGCGGGTTCTTTGACTTTGTAGTCTTGTCTATTCAGAAAAGATGAAATAGCATGGAAAGTTTAGTTATCAGTGACCATTGCGCTTCAGATGCATTCATTGGAATGCTTATTTATATTAATGCACCTTACCATACAAATATAGAAGACTACGATAGTTTTATCACATTTGGTCGGGAATTAAACTCGTATTATTTGTATTGAAAGTGCTCGAATCATGGGAGAAGCATGTTTACTCACTTGAAACTTATGATCATGAGCATGAGATCTGGTGTGTGCAATGCTCCTCGTGCTCATAGTAATGCCCTCATCATGTGTCTGAGGCTTGTATACACAGTTACCCTCATAGGCTCATACAACTAATATCTAGATATCTAGTATGGTCTTATATTTGGACAAAGAAATGCACAAAGAAATAACTTCTGCAGAACAACACAGTCTTCTCTTTAGTTGGTGGTATTGTTGTGGAACGATCTGAAGGCTTTACTAGCTGCTGCTATCAGTACGTACCGGTTATAAGCTGCTGCTATCAGAGCTCCAATGAATGGTCCGACCCAGAATATCCACTGCATACCGCCATTGAAACTCTCAGATTTCCATGGAAATGGGTTGTTTAAACACTAGAGCGATTCCCTCGTAATAAGATTTAGTTTAGTTAAGAATAATCGCATGTTTATTCAAAAAAAGAAAAGAAAAAAAGAATAATCGCATGTATACCTGGTCGTCCCAGACTTTGTCATTGTTGTAGATTACAGCAGCAGCAAAACTCCTAGCAGAGTTGATCCCAGTCCCAGTAATAGGTATGGTGGCCAGGTGAACCATAAACACAGCAAACCCTATTGGTAATGGAACCAATACCTGAACCAAGCAATATGTTAGATACTTACATCCATATACTTTTCTGTTTCTGGAAGTCATGGTTCAGAAAGTAAAGGCATTACTCACAGGCACATGGGAGTCACGTGCGCTTCTCTTAGCATCTGTTCCAGAGAAGACTGTAGACCAGAAGAAAAGTGCCAACTATTTCAGCTCCCAAAGCAGCGCCTTTGGAATAATCAGGAGCAACCGAGTTGGCACCACCTCCATGCGTGAGGTAGTAATGCTTCATCAAAGCTTTCACAAACCCTACGCCGCATATGCCTCCTAAGCATTGTGCAACAATGTAAGCCAATGTTCGGAGCAGTGACACCCTCCTCGCAACCAACAGCCCGAAAGTCACCGCAGGGTTGATGTGACCGCCTATACTAGATTAATGTTCTTATCAAATATCTAGTGTGTTACAATACTTTAACAACACGACATGTCAAACATTCTCATAAATTTATTTGATACCTGAGATTCCAGCGATGGAGTAAAGCAGGATGAAGATCATGCCACGCCGAAGGCCCAGGCAATTAATGCCAAGAACACCAACGCCGTCACACTGAGCAGCTTCCTTCTTGTGTCCGATGATGGTGGCAACCGTAAAACGACCATCGTTGAAGCTCTCCCAGCTCCAAGAGAGGAACCTGTGGTGGCTCTACATAGTCCTTCTCACGCTGCTGCTCTTCGTGAACCTCTAAACCTTCTTCACTCACTTCCTTCAACATTTTTCTCTTCTTCTTCTTTGCTCCTCTTTCTGTTTTGTAGATACGAGGAATGAGCTCGTACTGGCTTTAATTAGTATATATGGCGTAATAACGTATGTAATACATTGCATGTCGGTTAAAAACTACGCAATTGCATAGTGGCTTGACTGGCTTCATATTTTCGTTGTCTAAGCAGCATATATTCGTTGGATGCTTCTATTATATCCAAGTAAGTACTGTGGGGATTACCAAATTTGTTCACTTGACTGGCTAATACCTGTACATGATCCTAGGATCTCCTCGGGTGTGAATCTGGTCAAGAAAATCTCATGGACTTTTTATTTTGCATTGAGATCCAGATTCAAGAACTGTTGTTGGATACTGGGGTACGTGGTGTTTATTTGCTTGATTTTAACTTTTATCATGGATTATAAATTTAGGAATGCTAACAAAAGAACAGTGAATTACTTCAAGTGGTTAAATTTGTAATACACATAAGCATTTTGAGTTTGCGTAGCCTCATTAACTACTGCAATTAAAATGGTTCAAATCAACTAGATGATCCAATCATCCAAACACTTCCTTCATAATTTTGACTCTACAACTGAGTACGAATTGAATGGTTCCCTTAGGCCTCGTTTGGTTCACAAAAAGAAAATCAATTCCCTTGCCTTTCCAATGGGGAAGAGAGAGTAAAGTTCATGTCAGGTTTCATTTCCTCTATTTGGTAAAGCACGGAAAGTATTTAGGAAAGACTATTTAATTTCTCTTCTGGTGTTTGGTTGGTGTAGGAAATGAAAGTAAAAATATATCAATGTTTCAATAATACCCTTGTATTTTAAAATAAAACCAACATCATAAATTTTTTTTTTCAATTTTTTTTTATAAAAGATGATCAAAGGGTTTTACTCCTGCCCCCATGGTGACTCGAACTCATGACTTCGTACATAGGTAGTGGGTGCTCTAACCACTGAGCTAACATCACTTCGTCACATCATAAAAATTCAAAAGTACACCAATTTTTTATGCAAGAGAGGGTATTGTTGTCCGAAATTTTTGTAATAAATGCTGGGAAATGGGAATGGAAAATCAATCTCATGGGGTCTGAGTGGAATGATTTCCCCCTACTTTCCCCTATGTCAGGAAAGTATTTCCAAAGTTTGTGGTTACCAAACAAAAGAAAGTAATGACTTTCCATTCCTGAGTCTTCAATTATGCGAACCAAACGAGGCTTTAGCTAGAGAACTTAGGCCGCGTTTGTTAGGGGGGATTGTGTTACCCCGGCTTAATTTCTTTTGTAGTCCTCCACTCTTCAAGCCAGGTTATGCTATAGAGTGCCTCAACCCATGTTTGGTGCCAGCGGGATTAAATATATAACCAACCTGCAAAACCTTCAACACCAGCAAAGCTCCACAATCCTCGACTACGGCTCCCAATACACCCACCTCATCGCTCACCACATCCAATCCCTGTCCGTCTTCTACCTCACCATCTTCAGCACCAGCCCCCTCAAGCCCATCACCGATCTCAATCCCAGCGTCGTCATCCTCCCCGAGAGCCCCACTCCATCCACATCGAGGTTCACCTTCAACCATCATTTCCTTTGACTTTCCGTCGTAGTGTGCAGTTCTCAAATTGCCGAAGTTATGACAGCCATGGGAGATCGGAGCCAGCCATGTCTGACTAGGAGCACCACATGGAAAGCCATCCACGGCAGCCCAACCAGAGCCCGCCACCAACCTCCCACTTCGGACCCAATCCACTTTGCGAACCCGTATCTGGGTCGTTTTGTAGATTTCGATTTGTGGATGTTGAATTGGCTAAAGTTGACGATTAGGGGATCTGGGTCGTTGAAATTTGTTGGGTTTTAATGGCAGCTTTTGTGGGTTGAGGTTGAATTGCAGGTTGAGAATGATGAGAGAACGATGAACGGAAGGGAAGAGTAGATCGAGTGAGAGGGGCTTCTACAATCCCATGGGTTTTGGTGGGTTTGTAGTAGACGGTGTCGGGGTGGTTTTTGGGACTGTGGAGTCTCATTAAAAAGAGTCCCCTTGCTGCCAAACATGGGATAACTGGGATTGGACTAGATAAGAATGTCCAATCCAGTCCAATCTCGTGTAACAAACACCACCTTAAAGTGTGTTTTGTTCAACTTCATCACTAAGTAATAGTGAAGAGATATTGTACGTTATTTCATGCATTCACATGTTTCGAGCTTCATGATATAAAAATAACTTGATATACTTTTTCAAACAATTATACACGTACTAGAAAAAATTAAATATCTTTGTAGTAAATAGTTTTAGTTGAAGTGGTAGCGTGAGCTTGACAAAAAGCAGAAGATCAATACTTAAAAGTAGCTCTTACATTTTTTTTTTTGAGAGCTTATTATGAGACGTATCACATTTCATGCATCAATAAATAACATTGTATCTATCTTTTTTTTTTCTCTGGTTCTTCATTAAGATAAAATCTCTATTAAAATTAAACGAAATCTCATTCAATCAGAAGTGATAAAATCAATCAATGCAATCGAATCCTTATAGTATTAAGAGTTCTAGATAAAGTATCAACGTGAATTTCCATAAAAATAAAAAAAATGTATCAACATGAATTTGACGAAAAGTAGAAGATTGATATTTTCAATCAAAATTATAACGCTCATTATTCAATCTGAATCATCCCCTTATTATTTCTGAATCCCCATTTTCTTTTCCTTTAAAAAAAAAAAAAAACAGAACAAATTAGAAACCAAAACAATATAGCAAGATCTTGAAGTAGGATGTGGCACCAAATTGTGTGAGAGGCTACTTTGTTTGAAGGCATTTAAAAACCTATCTCCAAAGGTTGCACTAAAGCATATCTACTTGTAACGAGGCGGAGCAATGCCGTTGGAGGACACTCCTCCTTTCCACGTGGAACTCCTAACCAAAGCCAGAGTGGCCCAGTAAAAAAAGGTAAAAAAAAAAAACCCAGCATAAATAGCAGTAATTCGAATCCAAAACCAATTCCAAAACGCAATGAGCAACACGGCACTGGAGGCTCCCTCTGCTGCAGGTGTGGTGTGGATGACCTAAAACACCCCCAAACATCAACCCCCGAGGGTAATTACGTAATCTCATCCGCAATAGAGAAAACCTGCAGCACCCAGCAATTTCCCCAAGAAGAAACAAAAACACACACACACACCCCCCTAGAGAGAGAAAAATCAGAAGAGCCTTCTCGCTCCTCTTCTCTCAGAGCTCTCTCTCTCTCTCTCTCTCTCTTGCGATCCGATCGCCCCAAATCTTTGGAACCCTAATTGCCCCCACAGACGTACATTGCTCCAATCCCTAATTACCTCTCCATTCTCTCTATCTCTGCCCCAAAATTTTGATCGCTCTCTCCCCGTTTTGCCCTTCTCATCATCGTCGTCGATCAAAACTCGTCGACTCTTATCGCTATCCCAAACCCTAATTGATGGCTGCGATTAATCCAGGTAACAGGAACAATCCCGAAACGGCTCCGCCGGTTCAATCGCCGCGTCAGGGCGGTGGTGGTGATAGTGTGAGCAGTCCGCAGTCGCGTCGGGCGGCCAGGGTGGCGGCGGCGGCGGCGCCTTGGACGCAAATTGTGCGAGGGGAATCTGAGCCGCCGATCACGGCCGCTCCTTCCTCGCCATCATCATCGACCGCTGCTGTGACTGAGCAACAAGCTGCAGCAGCGGCTTCTTTTTCGTCGGCCTCGCCTTCTCAGTCTAATTCGCCGTCGCCGACTCCGGCGGAGGATTCAGTGGGTGAGGGCTCGGAGAACGGTAGTGGGCCCAACGGCAATGCGGGTAAGAAGCCCGCCTGGAACAAGCCGTCCAATGGAGCCATTGAGGTTGGGCCGGTAATGGGAGCTGTTTCTTGGCCTGCTTTGTCCGACGCTCGGGCTTCCACTAAATCGTCTTCTGAATCTTTGAAAGGTGTATCTGATGCGCCTTTGTCCGTCTCTGTCACGCAGGTTTCTTCCTTGCCTACTACGATTCAGGATTTAAGAGCAGAGAATGAATATATGCAGAAACTTGATTCCAAGTTATATGCTTTTCTTTTTTTGTTTGAGTTGTTGGTTTTAATCATGCTCAGTCAGGAATGCATTTCTTTACTCTAGTTTTACTAATCGATATATATATATATATATATATTGTTGTTGTTGTTGTTCTTGGCTATCTGCATTTGCACGGTGCGCTTGTTTGTTTGCTGTGAAAATTACTTTGTTGCAAAACTTTCGTTTTAGATAATATTATTGAATGACATTCTTATGCCTTGAGAAGTGAGGCAAGTGAAAGAAGAGGGACTTAGAATGTGTGGTACTAATTGTTTGAGACGATATTTATAAAAAACTGATCTTGGGGTTGTGCACAATTTTTTGATAGACACAAGACAAATGTCTCACTCTCCAGTGGTTTAGCATAGTAGTTGCAGGTTGATTGTATTTAGATTTTGCATTGTTAGCGTGTTCCCTGTCACGGTTGTTCTATAGTCATACGTACATTAATATATCACTTGATATGTGTGTTAGGGGGCTGGAACTACAACTATCTCATCACTGAAACAAGTGAATTCTTCTTCGACTCCAACCCATAGTGGACCTACTCGCCAGAGATCGATGAAACAAAGAAATAATGCAAGTGCATCCTCTAATGGTGGCATCCCCCAGCATCAAATGCCAGCTGGCCAAGGTGTTGAAGTGACTCCAAATAACCCTTCACCTAAGGATCATAGCCATAGGAGTGCATTTGGGTCACAAACTCACAGCAGCAACGATCATCCACAGCAACGTAATTCCTTCAGAAACCGAAATGGTGGTCCACATCCCCGTGGAGATGGTTCTCACCATCACAACTATGGCAGCAGGCATCACGACCGAGGAAGTCAAGATTGGAACAATCATCGAAATTTTAACAGTAGAGACAATCACATGCATCCTCAGAGAGTTGTTCCTAGAGCAATGAGGCCATCTCACCAAGCACCGGCACCACCAAATGCTCCCGCGTTTATCCCCCAGCCTATGAGGTCTTTCGGTCCCATAGGATTTGGTAAGCACTACGTCATATTTAAAATTTAATTAACCTGGATGCCTTTAATCGTGTGTTTATGAAAATGTGATATTTTCAGACGTGCAAGGACCACTGGTATACTTTCAACAGGATCCACTAGTACCTTTTATGGCACCACCACGGCATCCCCTGATATTTGCAGGTCCAGATCTTCAGCTGCATAATAAGATTATTAATCAGATAGATTATTATTTCAGGTACTTCTTTTCCTTTTTCCTTTTTAATTTAGGTTTCATAATTGTCAGCTTCCCTTGTAAATCCCCTGGTAACAGTAACTGCTCTTGCACTTCACACTCATTTATTGCAGTAATGAAAATTTAATTAAAGATACTTTCTTGCGGCGAAACATGGATGATCAGGGATGGGTTCGTGTTAAATTAATAGCAGGCTTCAACAAAGTGAGTTTTTTTTTTTTTTTTCTGGACTTATTTCCTTTAATGAGTTTTGCTTCCTGTGTGGTAGTTATATGGTCATCTCTCTCTCTGTTCAGGATTAAGCTTTACATCTCTTCAAATTTTCACCTATTGCAGTTCTTAGTCATGTGTAAATAAACAATTAAAATCAGATAAAAGATAGAAACACTTCAAGGAAAATTATTTCTGGTCTACTAACTTCTTTTCTGGCCTTCATGCTCTTTACTCATTCCATATTGATGCTCCATGCATAATTTATTTGGGTCTATCAATCAACCAAGTGTCACCTGTTTAGGGTAATCTATGTTTAATGCAGCATCCTGTACCATTTGCTTGAAAATTAAGTATGTTTCATTTAACCAACCTGGTTACATGCTGAACCATGTGGCCCTTCCATGTAAACCATTTTAATTCCCTTTGGCTTCATACAACAATTTTTGTTTTTGCTGGAGGCTTGCTATGAGCCTTGTTGCCTATGAAGGTGTAGGACATATTGTCCTTTTGTGACGAGTTTATGGATATGAATATATAGATAACTAATAAGCTAGTCAAAAGAGTTTGGAAGATTAATCCTCCCGTCCAAACTTTATAAGTTCATAGATTAAATCTTAAGTATTTAATTTTTATATTTTACTCCCTATATATAGGGAATCTACTCGGATATAAAAATTGCTCCTTTTACAGTTATATGCTTATATCTCGTAGACTGCCTTTCTTTTTTTGTTTTGTAGACTATAAGATTAGCTTTTTGTTTTTGTTTTTGTTTTTGTTTTTGTTTTTGTTTTTGTTTTTGTTTTGTCATCAGAAATTCTTTATCTATGGTACCTGAAAGTTTTGGCTATCACTCCCTAATTTGTATGTCTAGTTGCTTCTTTGCAATCAGTATTTTGCTTTTCTCTTTTTGTTTCTCATCACAGGAAATAAGTAGGGATTTTGAAAAATTAGCTTCAATGATAGATACATTTGTACATCCATTTTGATGTTAAGGAAATTTCTCGTAGCAGTAGTCCAAAGGATCCAAAGTTTGTGTACCGTACTTGTTTATCAAATGATGGTCTATGTTAGTAGCTTATTTGTCAAAGAAATGAAACACTGCCCCATCATTTGGTACACAAATATGGGATCCCTAGCAGTTCTTGCAGAAGCTTATTAGATATTTAACACAATAAAAAATTTGGTCAAACTATATTATCATCATTAGATCACTGGTGCATTACATGTTTTCCATAACAAGGGAATGAAGCAGTTAGCTGGGTTAGCCAGATTAAGGGGGAAAAGGTGGCATTTTGTAAAGGATAATTGCTGGCTTGTGGTTGCCTTAAAGCGTTTAGAGTTCATTTTGGTCTTGTTCATACCAAAGAGGGGAACAAACAGAATACAACTTTAGGGGTCTTGCACACTTCCTGTCTATTTGGCTCACACTTTCTATAGTTTAGTTTTAGTAGTTATCCAAAAGCATAGGAGATATTGTTTTAAAAATGCAACATAGTGGCCATACGAAACAAGAAAATGTTATAGGGTAACTTCAAGTTCACAGCCTGTTGTATTTGCAAAGAGAAATCTATACTCCATTTCTCATCCAATTAAAAGATTAGTGCATCAGAAATCAGGGAAGCAGTGAGCATGTCAACTCTGGTGCATTATGCATTTTAGACTCTTCAACATTGCTGGTTATGCTTTTGCTTTAGTTCTTTTTCTGGCAACCAAGCAAAGTCATTTTATTTGTCTACTTCTTTTTCAGGTTATGAATTTGACAGACAATATCCAGATTATACTGGATGCTTTGAGAATGTCAACTGTGGTGGAAGTACAGGTAATTTTGTGATCCATAATTTAGGGATTTGATGCAATCATGTAATCAATCGTTTAATGTTATTCTGATGTTTATAAGAAACATTTGTTTAATGTTATTCTGATGTTTATAAGAAACATTTTGATGTTTCTAGTTTTATAGCATGTTGGTAACATTCAAAGCATGTGCTATGGTTTAGGGTGATAAAATAAGGAGGCGCAATGATTGGATGAGATGGGTGATGCCAGCTGCTCAGTCTCCTGCTGTTTCAAGCTCTCAGACCCTTGGAAAATCTGGAAATGATATGCTATCAGCTCATATCCAAAGTATTTCACTGGATGAGAAGACTACTAACAACAAGAATATTCAGAACAATACCCAGCCGCAGCCGTCCTCTGGTGATGGATCTGGTCAATTCAGTGTTCAAGGAGGTGCAGATCGCACTATTTCAGCAAGAAATTAGAGTTAAGGGGACGTGCAAGACTGCACATACTTTGTTAAAGAAAAATGAACTGTAGGAAAAGGTGTTTGAAAGACAAAGATGGTGAATATTTTTTAAATCTTTTTTCCTTTTTGAAAATAGTAGTCATGCCATGGCATGATGAAACTCGCTTTCTTGCCTGGCAAATAGAAAGAAAAAAAATTAAATGGGGAAGAGAAATTATCTAGGAACAGAAGCAAAGCTTAGTTGTGCTGAAGGTTGTTGACTCAAGCTTTTAGCTTGAGCTTATTGGGATTTCTGTACTATTTTTGGGGCAGTTTCCATTTTCACTAGATTTAAATTTTATGGTGGCATGGTTGGTGCTTTTGTTCTGGGAAATTTTGCTGTCCTTTTCCCCATACTGCTGCCCCTCAGCTGGTTTTTATAAACTTTGGGGTCAGACAACTTCCGATTTCAGGAGAATGTGACCTTGTGCGAGACAGATGGGGTTGTGGGTGTTCATGTTTGTCTGGCGTCTCTGTGAACTGAGGTGATGTGAGTGGCTTTTGCTGGGTTCTGCTGCTTGTGCTACAGCAAATTTGGCTTTCACTAATGGCATGATCATCATCTTTTCTTTTATTAACCCACACACACACACACACACACACATATATACAGATTTTATCCAGAGCGGTGCTCCACTTTGAAAAGTAATCAAAAACTCGAACTTCACACGTTAATTTCAAAACAGATCTCCTCTCTAGATAGTATATATATATATAGGATTTTTCTCAGGTTCCTGTTTTCGACCACTTTCCGGCCACATTTTTACATCTTAATCATTCATTTTTAGGTCCTAATGTATAGATCACCTCTGCAAAGATCGTTAAGGCATCCAAAATTGCAATTTACACGAACGGACCGAATTTGTCAAACCGGAACCGTTCGTATTTATAATGATAAATTGCAGTTTTGGATGCCTTAACGATCACCAAATTGACTGAAATTTTGCAGAGGTGATCTATACATTAGCACCTATAAACTGAACGGTTGAGATGTGAAAATATGGTCGGAAAGTGGGGGAAAACCGGAAATCCGTACCCTGCGGACGGTACGGACGTCCGCACCTAATACAGACTGTGTATATATAAGTACGGACGTCCGCACCTGAGACGGAATGTGTGTGTGTGTGTGTGTGTATATATATATTATCTTTAGAATTATATCAATACATATGTATACTGCTATCATCTTTACCATTTGGGGATTTCACTGCATATTTGCATAAATGGTTCCTGGTGGAATAGGCCTGAGATCTTTCCAGGTCAGAGCTGGATGGTGGTTAGTACTCTGTTGATCAGAACTGAATGTGGGTGGTTGGTGCTTTATGTTGATTGCACGTTGGAGCCTGTGGACCTTATGTCGAACCAAATTAAAGCTTTTATTTGAGCTTTAGTTAAGCATAGATGATATTATCAATATTCTTAGTGGTGATCCTTTCTAAAGTTCAATTGCTTCAACATTGTGAATTGATTGATATCCAGACGAAGCAAAAGAAGGGGAAAAAAGAAAAAACTTTGTACAGTTTACTGTAAGGTATGGAAATTATCATCTTTGATCATTCACTGACAAAGATGATATTATCAATATTCTTAGTGGTGATCCTTTCTAAAGTTCAATTGCTCAACATTGTGAATTGATTGATATCCAGACGAAGCAAAAGAAGGGGAAAAAAGAAAAAACTTTATACAGTTTACTGTAAGGTATGGAAATTATCATCTTTGATCATTCACTGACAAAATTATCCTACATGGCTGTAATTCATGCTGGTTCAAATCAGTAGTATGCCTTGTCAATAATCAGTCACAGATAATGGCTTAGATATGGTATTTAAGCCTTTAAGCCAATTCATATACTTTTAGGCTGTGTTTGGCACCATGGATTGGACTAGATTAGAAATTCAATCCTGATCAGACTTCATTGGATTGGATTGGAAAAGTCTTGCAGCTTTCCAATACCCATAAAGAATACATATGACTGAAGTTGAATCTCCTAAAGAAAATAGCAGCTACAGATCGAGAACCCATCAAACAAGAATTAAAATTGAAGAGAAATTTATCGGATAATTGGGACAGAGCATAATGAGATCGGAGAAGGTTGGAGACGGTCGGAAGCAGTCGAAACTGGCCGCAAATTGCAGGATAATTGGGACGAAGCAGGTTAGCAAGATGAAGGTCTTCAGTGTTTTGCGTGGTCGGGATGAGTCGAGAGAAAGAAATCAGAAGCAGTTTTATGATACCATTTCAAATGAATTTGTTATCCATCTCTGATAAGACACAAGATTTCCGGCCCAACCATATCTGGGCCTCCAAACATGACTAGTGGTCAGTTTTGACTTTTGTTTTCATATAGAGTCCTTATAAAGGAAAACAAACACGGCCTTAGAACATGGTTTGCGGATTGGTACCAATAATGTACAAAGGTCTTCCTTCGCGCATAAGAATAAAATTTTGGCAGATAAGGGGGAATAATGAAGTTTCTTAGGACTCATATGAGACATTCATTAGGAACTTTTTATGATCTATCTATAAGAACTGCATTAACTTAAATTTTAACTCTTTTACAAAACAATATATATATATATATATATATATATATATATAACATTAGTAAGTCTTGAGATTTGATTCATTAATAGGGTTGGTTTAGTGGAAGCATGCTACACTGCAAATGAGGCGGACGCTGCAGGACTTCTCTTGATAATAGGAGGTCTCTAATTCGAACCCCAGCTTGTGAAAAACATCCCTTGAAGAGGGGTCATAATCAAGTTGTTCTCGACCCCAAAGTGGAAGTGCCGGCCACCATTTTTATAACAAAAAAAAAAAAAATAGTTTTCCACTATACACAAACTAATTTAAATTTAAGCCAATAAAGCAATTTTCTTTAAAAATTGAGGTCAAAGGCGTTCGAAACTCATATGAGGATTAAACAGAAACAAGGATAATCTCAGATGCTAACGAAGTCTGTTCTCATATCATTAGAAAACTTAATAGCCAAAATGCTCGTGGATACTTTATTCTAAAACCCCGGTCAAAATAGTTGAGGAAAGAAAGAAGAGACTTCTTTCTTGCTTTTCTGGGCAGTGGCGGACGCAGAAAAATTTCTCAATGGGGGCAGAAATATTTGGAGTCTTGGGCGATAGTTATTGGAAAAATTTGCATCTTTCTCACTATAGAAGTGGAAATGATCGCAAAACGTACATAGAGGCGTAGATCAGAGAGAGGAAGATGCAAATTTGCCTTCAAGCTGGAAGGTTCTTTCACGATATGGGGAGTAATCTCACTAGTTTGCCTTCAAGCTTATCCATAATGATCTTTAAGTAGGGAAAGGTCATTTTCAGATGCACAAAGACAAACCAAAGAGGCCGACCAAAGCCACGCCCCAAACTCGCAAGCAGCTGCCATCCTTGCGCGCCCAGCGTCGGAGGCCAGCAGCGCAGCGCCTCACTACACCTCCCAGGGCATCATGACAGGCTTGACAGCAACCCCTCCCATCTACACCTCACATATGCACCCAACGTAGCAGGCACCCTTTTGCCTCACTCCCTTGAACCTCAGAGGCCAACTTCACCATCTCCACCAACAGGTGGATATGATAAGGACACCCACAAGGAAAGAAAGCAAGCTGAAAAGGAAACCATGCCATCCCAAATAAGCAATCCAACCATAACCCATTACCTGAACCTGTAGGACACCAGAGACGCTAAGTCTCGACCAGGGGGTCACTTAAGCAAGGGATGCCAGAAAAGCCAGCATGCAGAGGCAATTAGATCGGAGAAAGGAGGAGGAAGAAGGAGAACAAGTATTTGGATGTTGATTGTGGGGGCAAAACGGAGACCGGTTCAACAAAAATTAAAACAGCTGCCCCCACTCGTCCCTATGTGCGTCCGCCACTGTTTCTGGGTACCATGAAAACCTCTTGAACCAATCAGCAGAAACCTGGCCTCGTGACCATCATGTGTCTTGTCCTCGTGAAAGTAGGGAGATGATAGAAACTTCAAAACCATGCAATTTTTTTTCTTGTCGCGACTCAAACTACAAGGAAGTCCAAACCTCAAAACCACTTGCTTAAACTTCAATCACAAACATAATCACTTGCTGGCTGATTCATACAAATTAGCCCCCCACATTTTTATGCTTTCTCTGGCTGATTCATACAAATTAGCCCCCCACATTTTTATGCTTTCTCCTTGTACGTAAACTCTCCCATTGGCTCATAGTGAAATACATTATTATGCTTTCTCCTTGTACGTAAACTCTCCCATTGGCTCATGGTGAACCGGGTGATAAGTGACCCAACAACCACTAAAAAATGCCATCATATATACTGACGAAAAGGGCCTTAGATGGTCAGTGTTAATGGAGCACGATGGCTATATGCTACAATACCTGTCTAGTGATATGGTCTAAAAAATTGGCCATTCTATGATTGCTTAGATAGTTTTATTGAAGAGAATTTTGAGGTTTAGAGAATGAGTGGGAAGTGAGAAACAAACATATAATGTCTGTGAAAGCGAAGGAAAGGATAGGAAAACATAACAAACACGCAAGACCAACCAAAATAAAGTTCCTGCAAGTTGGGAAATAGACAGAACAAGCTTGCAAGTGATACAGATCGTATATACTACTGCCGATTAATGTGCATAAAATCCCTCAATTATGTTCTTAAAAGCAACATTACTTGTATAAACTTTGCCGATTAAGGCGAATTAGGCGCTCCATTGATAGTCATTGCCATATTCTAGCTAGCTTGGCTACCAGAAAACCTCGATCTACACGGAGAAAGATTGTAGTACTACTAGACTACCCTAATTACCCACAAAATACTACAACACATTAGATACTACTCTAACTGAGAGAGACCTTGCCGGGGAAAAAGAGGAATTCAAATTCACTGAGCTCTCTCAAAATGGTGCTGTTGATGATCGATTCAGACAGTGCTTTTTGGGTAGTTTAGAAGCTGCTGCATTACTTGACTGCATTATCCAAAAACAAAAACACAATGAAGAAAAAAAAACGAAAAAAAAAAAAGATAAAAAAAAACTTGAAACAATGACTAGCAACTTGTTGTTCTACCTGTTCTTGCTGTCTTCTCAGCCTCGCATTCTCTTCCATCAAATGCTGAACCTCAAGCTCCAGCTCATTCGTGTAAGCCTGTAACAACCAGAAAGCGAAAAGCTTCAAAAAAAAAACGAAAACAATTCCACACAATGGATTTAGTACTTTTGAGAATTATAGGGACAGCAATATTCCTGCTTCCTTGCTCTGGATCTTGCAGCAGATTCCCTGTTCTTGATCATCCGCTTGTGTCTCCTATCTCCTCCTCGGAAGTTGCTGCGATCAGATTCCGGTAACCTCTTCTTCCCGTCCCCAAAACCCGACGGCATAACCAACCCAGAAGAAGGAGAAGATTGGTTTCCGAGACCCTCAAATGGGTAAGCACCACTGAAAGAGTTATCAGAAACAGTACTACTATTGGGGTGGTTGATGTTAGCAATAGGCCTAGTGTTGAGATTCTCTAAACAGAAGAGCTGAAACTGGTCCGAGCTCAAATGATTCAAGCTCAGAACAGTGGCTGGGCTCGGCATCACAGCTTGAGGAGGAGGAGGAGAGTTGCGAGTGGTGTGGTGATGATGGTGGTGGTGGTGGTGATCGGGTCTGGGAGAGACCACATTGCCAAAGGGCCTTGCCAGAAAGTCCTGGAGGGTCATGTTTCTGAAGTTGGGATTGTTGTTGAGTGAGTTGTTGGAGTCCGAAAGCGAGGCGAGGTTGATGTCCTTCCAGACCTCCTCCATGGTTCTTCTTGGGGTTGCCTGCGAGAATGGAGAAGCGGGTGTTGTGGTGGCGGAAGAGCAGGAAGATGAGTTGTAGTTGCTTTCTTCACTACCAGTTGATGACAACATTGAATCTGAAGAGAGGTTTATAAAGTGACGAGAGAGATTTTTTTTTTTTGGATTAAAAGTGACGAGAGAGAATGGAATCTGAAGATAGGTTTATAAAGTGACGAGAGAGACTCTCAGTGTGTTTTGGAGAACAGCTGTTGGGGTGGGGGGAGGGGAGGGGAGGGTGGGTGAGTGAGTAGGGATGGCAATGGGGCGGGTTGGGGATGGGGATCACAATACCATCCCCATCCCTGGGGTCATTTTCTACCCCCATCCCCGCCCCAATCCCCAATAAAAATATGTTAGGGATTCCCCATCCTCATCCCCATTGGGGACTAAGCCTCCAAACCCGCCCCAAATCCCCAATAAGAATTTAATAAATAAAATAATTTTTTCTCATATTGTTTTTTTTTTAAAATCAAAATCTACAACAAATAAATTTAAAATATGATTAAATTCATAAATCATAATTCAGTGAGTGCAAAAGTCAAAACACCATTAAAGTAAAACTGTAGCTATTAAAGTAAAATAGTAAATGTATATATTTGTGATTTATATTATAAAAAATAAATTAAAAAATATATAAGTTAAATATATGTATATATTATTGGGGCGGGTTTGGGGATGGGGATCACAATACCATCCCCGCCCCATCCCCAATCTTAGATAGCGGGGATTGGGGATCCCCATCCCCATTCCCCATTTGTCCCCGAATTCTCCCCCCATTAGGGGAGGGTATCCAATGGAGCTCCGCCCCGCTGGGGATTTTTGCCATCCCTATGAGTGAGTGAGATTTGGCACTGTTTATGGAAATGACTGTTGATAGTAAAGATTTAGCATTCTCTCACTCTTTCGGTATTGTTGTGTGTTAGGGTTTTATTCGGAAGATTAAAAGTGACTTTGTTGTTTTGTGTGTCTGTGCTTGTGTGATTTATTTGGGCGATGCTAAATTGCTAATAATGCTATGAGCGCATATATACGTCGACAGTATGAATCTATGAATCTATCATCTATGACCATTGAGGATAAAGACTTGACTTGGAGACAGACTTGCTAGAAATATGAGTGTCCGGTTTAGATTAGGAAAGACCCACTAGCACTAGCACGGTCTAAATATTAAGTTTGTTTGACCATTTAATTATTTTTTGCCTCTAATTTAAAATGTAGATTTTCATATAAAAAACGAAAAGAATTTAGGTATAGCTTTTTATATTAGTGAATTGTGATTGATGAGGCCAGCATTCTCTAGTATGGCCGCCTCACACTCGGGTTCGAATCCCGCCGACGCTTGTTGAAGTTAAATCTCAATATATTCTTGGTGGCTATGAGGGAGGAAGCGTTCTGACAAGATCCTCAAGCACGGATTAGTCTATGAGCCTAGGAAGCCTTTAAGGACACCGTGTGATTGACAAATAAAAAAAATAAAAAAGTATACTCTAAATGTGAATGAGTTAAAATATAAAAAAAAAAGAAAATTTGTGATAAAGTGCATGATGATTCTACAAGATGATAAATTAACACTTTTCTTTTCTTTAGTAGTAGCTCAAATTTCTGGCTAGATCTTATCTTTATGCAGGTGATGAATGTTCTTGGCTCTCTTAAGCTCCGGAGTTTAACACTGACATCCATCCAAATAGTACTTTTGGTCCAATATCCTCAACAAAACAAATATCATTCGTTCTGGTTATTGACGGTGTTGGAGTTAATTACACAACCAGACTGTTCTCTACTCTATGGTTCTTTCCATCATCAAACAGCTCATTTGAAACCGTCTTGTTAAGCTTGACCCTGAGCAATCACAACGGTTCACTAGCCTAATGATGATCTCACACACTAATGATGAATCCCATTATATATATTAGGGAAAACATCACAAATGATGTATGAACTTTAGGAATTTCTACACTTTGGTCTACCGACTTTCATAACTATCAGAATGGTGTATCAAGTTTGCTCCAATATTTCATTTTGATGTACGCCGTTAAATTTTCCGTTATATTTAGAAAAAAAAAAAAAAAAAACTGACAAAGCTAAAGGAAAGATAACGGAATTTTTTTTTTTTTTGCAAAGATAACTGAAAATTTAACGACGTACACCAAAATAAAATATTGGAGCAAACTTGATACACCATTCTGATAGTTATGAAAGTTGGTACACCAAAGTATAGAAATGTCTAAAGTTCATATACTATTTGTGAAGATATCCCTATATATTAAGTGACTTTTTGAGCTTAAAACTTAGTATTACTGTTAACAAATATGACTATTTTATATGCCCAACACTGTATAAGAGAATAGTAACTGGAAAGCATATGCTGCGTCGACTCTCCCATTTAGAGCAGATGCACCCATGCACTGATTGGGTGACTAATTGGGCAATTGTTAGCAAATGGGCAATGCACCAATGAAAAATTGCCTGACTAATTGCTGGGGCCCACGTGGGGACCAGCTGCCTAGGCAATTGGATGACCAATTCTTGCCTAACAGTTTGCCCGACTGATTGGGTGGGCTCCACATCTTGCACAAATGTCATCGCTTGTAGACACAAATTTGGGAAATGGTTCTTTATTCACAGTCGTTGGATCTCAATCCGATGGCTGTAATTAAATACCAATGGTAATGTTTCTTTTTTCACCTAAAAATTAATTCAAAAGTTTTAAAAAAAATCTCAAATGGATTGGTCAGTGACATGGTCAGTTACGTGACCAGTTACAGTTACTTGGTCAGTTACATGGTCAGTTACGTGACCAGTTACAGTTACTTGGTCAGTGACATGGTCAGTTATGTGACTAGTTACATGGTCAGTTACGTGACCAGTTACATGGTCAGTTACGTGACCAGTTACATGACCAGTTATAGTTACTTGGTCAGACATGATCAGTGACATGGTCAGTTACTTGGTCAGTGACATGGTCAGTTACATGACCAGTTACATGACTACTTGATTAACATATGCATTAATTTTTTATTAAATTAACATTGTATGATTATTCTAATTGTTAATTGTTTAGTTAATTAAATTATAAGTTTAATGAATTATTCAAATTTGAAGTGTGAATAGTGGATTGGCAGGCAAATTGCCTTTCATTGGTGCATTGTATAAGCTGAAGGCAATTGCCAATTTGAGATGAATAGTGGATTGGTAGTACCAATTTGGTTAGCAAATCAGCAATTCCCTTGGTTCATGGGTGCATTTGCTCTTAGTATTGGACTAAGATCAACAGTGAACGCCATTGCTGTTCTTCTTTTTTTTCCTTTTTTTTTTTTATTTTTTTATTTTTGGCTTCCCTACTATACTACTATAGCAGCCATCAACACTCGAAGAAGCATGTCAGTTTCTGCACTCGTCTCATATTGCTTTTTCCACTCGGTTATTAATTCAGAAACAGAGAAAGAGTTTCTCCCTCACAAACCATGTCAAGACACCTGTGTTGTTCGTGGGATAATTTGCTGCTCCTGCAGTGTGGATTTCACTATTGGAGAATTCATACATCTTCTCTGCAATGATTATCTATTCCTGGCGACGCAGTTCTTTTTGTCTGTGTCTGTTTCTCTGACCAAGTCATGGTGTGTGTTAGGAAGTAAAGTCTTTGTGGTTATTTACGTGGCAAAGTTAATCAAATCAGGAATCAAACTCCTTAGTTGTCTATTCCTTTGTGCTATATATCTTCTCCTTTTGTCAGAGTAATTGTTAGGTGGTCATACAGTACCACGTGGCACTGTCATGTGGTAGTTCAAGCCAATAATATCACTCGAATGTGGTGGAGACCATGCAGGGGTGAAAAAAAAATTAATTTAAGAGACAAATCAGAAATCACTACGAGTCACATAGCCCAATAACATCACCCCGGACCATCACGTGTACTATGATCCGGTACCATATAATTTCGTCATCATAGTCCAGAAAATTAAGGGAAGTTCTTAGTTGTTTGTTTGATATTGTTTCTTGGGTTAAATACTGTTTACTTCCTATATTTATAAGGTTTCATCGTTTCAGTCCCTGACCTTTGAATTTCATCTAAAAAATCCATGAACTTCCAGTTTCCTCCCAATTGATCTCTGCCGTCAAGTATCAGTCAAAAACTCTGTTATCTTCCTCTAAAAAGTCTATTATACCCTCAATTACTTTTTTTTAAAAAAAATTATCTTCCTCTTTTTTTTTTTTAACCTACTCTTCTTCCGGCTCTCTAGCCTCCTTCTGTTTGTCTCCTCATCAAGATGGTTCCAATCCACATACCTTCAAGAGGTGAAATAAAAAGAAGAAATAAAAGAGAGAAAATAAAGAAATAAATAAATAAAAGTAAGTGAGGGCATAATAGACATTTTATGCAATTTTAACAAAAATTTTGACGGCAATGACAAATTGGAAGGAAATTGAGAGTTCAGAAAATTTTTAAGTGAAATTCAAAGGTTAGAGACTAAAACGAAGAAATCCTATAAATATAGAGAATAAACAATATTTAATCATTGTTTCTTCCACATGTTATGTTTTGAGCATATAGCCGCTCAATAGATGTTGGTCATGTGCTATGAATATAAAGAACCTCTTTTTTTAAAGGGAATATAAATAACCTTCCAATGTAGTAAATTTAATACAATGCAATTCTTAGAGATGGAGTTTCAAAATCCTGATATTTAAAGAAGGGAAAAAAATGCAAACAGTACCTGACCTTTGGCCCATTAGTAACTTTAGTATCTGACAAAAAAAAAATATCACTTTGGTACCTGAAGTTCGGATCCCGACCCAACTTTAGTACCTAAAACACTGTTGGCCGTTACGGCGTCTGACAGGTGGCATATATTGAAGGGTAATTCTGTCCTTTCATATTTAATTCATTATTTATATATATATATATATATAGTTAATTCATTATATATATATTTAATTCATTATATATATATATATATATATATATTACATTATTACTTCTTCTTCCAGAGCTCTCTCTCTCTCTCTCTCTCTCTCTCTCGTCCCTTAACCATTATCAGCGACTACCCATCACAACCGTCATTCCTCTCGCCGACACTTCTGCCCCACCACCTCCTCCACAATGACCACCCATCACAGCCGTCAATCTCCACCATCGCCTCTGCCGCCATGAGGTACCACATCTTCATGGCCGATCGGAACAATCCCAACAACAAAGGCCCCCTCCTCCTCGTCCAAATCAAAGACTCCGACGATAGCTTCACCGTCACGAGAGCCTTTCTGGGATTCGGGGAAGGAAATCGTCAAGGTCGTCGTGGACGTCGAGAAGAACACCTTTAGCATCAAGCTCCTGGACTGGTGACGGCTGTGAAACCCTGCTTCCTCTGCTAGAGGGTTGTAAGAGCAGTGAGGCTATGGTGGAGGTTAAGCATGGTATGGTGACGATGGTTGTGCCGAAGCGGAAGAAAGGAGTGAAGTAGAGCTAGGTTGAGTTCCAATTGCAAAGTAGGTAGGTGGTTGCTAAGTGAAATCTGATCGGGATTTTGGAAGATTGGGAAAGAAAATGCAAAATCAAAAACAAAATCAATATAAACTTCAAAAAATTTTGGTTTCACCATTTTGTTTTCTGGGTTTTGTTCCAACCTATTTGGTTGTTAATCTCATATGTTGTTTTCTGGCTGTGAATTCATTTGGGATTGTGGATGTGGTGGGGACTCCTGATCGGGTTTCATTCAGGCGTTATGAAGGCAGGTAAATCAGTAGCGTTCTCGAAAGCCGGTGGGGGAACACTCTGAATTGATGGGTCGTCACACAACTTTGCAAATCCATTTAAGGCAGGTAAATCGGTAGCTCGCGATAGAGACCTCTGACAAACTCTCTGACGTAATGGCTCCTTTGATTTTGCTGCTTTATTTCCTGTCACTTTAAACTGTGCCTTTCCATCTTTAACGATCTCAAGTTCTTCTAAATCTGAATTCGGCAAATCCATAGGCTTTGGCAATGGAATCCCAGATAGACCATCATAAGATAGAATGCAGGCTATAGCATAAATAGATGCCCCAAGATCAGGAGGTAAAACTTCCTTTGGATGAGTAACCTACAGACATTAATACGGAATTAGACAAAATGGTAACTCAATGGGTTTCAGGATGTAAATGCATTATTGTGCATCACTGAAAATTTCAGTACGTCTTCTTCTTCTTATTCATTTGGGATTGTGGATGTAGTGGGGACGCCAGATTTTTTCTGGTCTGGAGAAGATGATGGGAGAGTTGGGAGGAAGAAGAAGAAGACGAAGAGAGCTCGAGGAAGAAGAAGAAATTTAGTGAAAGGACGAGAACACCCCTCATTGTTTGACAGTTGACTAACGCCGTAACGGCCAACAGTGTTTTAGGTACTAAAGTTGGGTCGGGGTCCGAACTTCAGGTACCAAAGTGATATATTTTTTTTGTCAGGTACTAAAGTTACTAATGGGCCAAAGGTCAGGTACTGTTTGCATTTTTTTCCCTTTAAAGAATGAATGATACGGATTTTAGAAACCTCATTTTTTCAGAAAATGATATTTCATCAAACTTAAAATTTGACCTGATTTATGTTAAAACTTCATGCCAAAACATGCAGTTGTGTCTAAACTCATGGACCATACAGTAATAAACCCTAATTTTCTTCAAAAAGATGATGTGGTTAGTATGAATACTAGAGGTTAATTCCATGATTTTTTTTCCGTACTTGCCATTTTAATTGTATTGTGAGTTTGAGTTGACACTACATTATGCAGTTAGTATTCACCAGCTACTGTAAATCTGATTTAACAATCTCAACCAACCAAACGAAAACAGTAAATGGGGTTGAAGAAATTATTCTCTCCGTGTCAGATTGGGAGGGAAACAAGCATATGCCTTAATTGTTCGTCAGTGTGTGAAAGATTTGAGAGGTCGTCTAGTCGTCTCTGTCATCTTTAATCTGTATAAGACATCTGTCAGCACTGTATTGCTCTGACCCAAACTCTTTCACATCTTTTATGGTCCTTTTTTCACTGTAAACATTAAGCCCTATCACTCCTACACTGTGAGGCATGCCTTTCAATCAGTCACTATTTTCTTCTTCCAAAAGAGTACCTCAGACAGGGAGAATTCTTGGGTACCTTGGTGTTTGCCATACCCTCATTTTGTTAAATATTTTAGACCATTGGATTAGTAATATATCCAATGGTTCAAAATATTTAACAAATTGGTAACTTGTTTAGCCCTTATCCTTTCTAATTTTTTTGGAAACACAAACTACTAATTGAATTGAAAACAATAAAGATAGTGATTTATTATGTCTGATTATCAATTGACAATTGACAATTATGATTTTTCCTTTTTTAAAAAAAATTAAAAGAACCGTCTATCCTAGGTTCACTGAATTACTTTTAGTTAAATAGTCTATATTACTAATTAATTTTATTATTAGTGAATTAATGCTTGTTATTAATGGACAATTACACAATTGAAAATTACGTTTTTTCCTTATTAAAAACAAAAACCTTCTAACCTAAGTTCGCAAAATTAGTATTAGTTAAGTAATCTTTATTACCAGTTAATTATATCATTAGTAGTTTCCTTAACCAAATATAATTCTTTTTACATGCATTTTACGACAATGACAACAATTAGTGTAAAAATAAATAATATTTGTTTTAAATGTAGTCAAATGAGAACCTACTTTATGACTTATTTACTCAAATGAGAATTTACTTTACTCTAATGAGAACCTATTACAATTACCACTTTTAGGACTTAATTACTCAAATGAGAACCTATTTTTCTCTAATGAAGACCTTATTTACTTTAATGCGGATTTTTTTTTCTAATTACCACATGTGTCCTCAAAGTGGTAAATATTATATAAAATAAAACATGTATGAATTTTTATGTTTTTATCATTAGTGAAGTTATTACTACAATGACTACACATTTTATCACAACCCACAACACTTGATGTAAGAGCGGTAACTTTTGTTCTACTTGTAGTAATTACTCCACCTAAACTAATGTACTAATTTATAGACAATTTAACAAGTATGACAACAAATTTGTTGTCAGAGTGGTAAATCTTTATGTTTTTATCATTAATGAAATTATTACTACAATGACTACATATTTTACCACAATCACAACAATTGATGTAAAAGCGGTAACTTTTGTCCTATTTATTGTAATTACTCAACCTAAACTAATGTACTAATTTATGGACAATTTAACAAGTGCAACAACAAATTTGTTGTCAAAGTGGTAAATCTTTATATTTTTATCATTAATGGAATAATTACTCAATGACTATATATTTTACCATAACTCGCAACTATTGGTGTAAAAGCGGTAACTTTTGTTCTGATTATAGTAATTACTTCAAAAACTATACCATTTGCAAGATTACCATCCATTTTACAATTCCTACAACATTTGAGTTGTGAAAATGGTAAAATTAAAATTAAACCAAAATATATGAAACAACTCAGTATTGTAAGGAGCCTCTCCACTTGATAATCAAGGTTCTAAATTTGATAAAAGTTGTCCAAATATGATATTTACATCTTTAACCACTTAATTACAATAACCACAACAACTGTCGTCATAAGTCGTAATTGTAGTTCAACTATGTGTAATTTATTATTTTGACAATACTTGTTACATAATTTTTAACAATGTTACATATCAAGAAAGAGTGTGTTGTTAATATGGTAAATTTTATTTTTTTAAATGACACATGTCGATATTTAATTGGGTAACTTGTTGACCAGTTCAGTAGGTTTCCACTATATTAATTTATTAAAAGTAAAAAAAATAAAAAAATAAGGGTATGACAAACACCAAGGTACCCAAGACGACCCCCCTCAGACAGTAATGTACGTAAACTCCCCACTTAACCATATTCCCAAAAATGAAAAACAAAACCAAAACAATGGCTATTCATCGATCAGAGTATCAGACTGTTCTTTCTTGTGAAACATTAGGTGGTTCCAGACCTAGAACACTATGTTCGCTCCCCAGATTTGTATACGCTCTAAATCATCAGGTGGAGAAAAGGTTTGTAGGTTTTACTTTTACATATTAAGGGATTAAGGGAAACAAATAACTTTAGTTTAGGTCTTTAGCAATAGATGGATAAAGGGTACTAGCCAGTACTAGTTCTGGGTTTGATTTGATTGAGATTGGAGGTTTCTTGTCTTTCCCATAAATTACATCGAGTTTTCAAAGAACCGTCAAACAAACCCAGAAGAAAGAAAGCAAAATTCAAACAGATTTTGATGATATGTACCACCTCTGATTCCTTTTTTGAATTTACAAAATGTGAGTGGATGATTGGTTTATGTGTCTCAGGGCTACATGTCAGAACGCAATGGTCCCCACATGCAGTAACGAGGAAAGTTACGACAGGAACAGAGCTTTAGCCGTTGGACTCTTTGCTGGTGCTTCTGTTGGATGGAGTCTGCTGCTGCTTCTGTTGCTTTTTATTTTTATTTTTTTCCATATGAACCAAATCGAAGCACAACGTTCGAGGCAAATATAGGGATGGCTTCTCCTAAACCCGAGAGAGAGAGAGAGAGAGAGAGAAGAGGAGAGAGGGAGCGGGGGCGAGCAGAACCAAAATAGTTTAGTAGGTACTTCGCTTCAATGGGGAAGCTCCATTTCTGATGTGATCTGGTAAAACCTTCAGTTGTACCAAACTACCAACCAAATTCACGATTACCGCTGCAAACTATAAAATTGAGTTCTTGTAGTGTTTGGGTGGGAGTGGGGACTTCTATACCTATATATGTCAAAGTAACACAAACTCAAACGAGAATGTCCAAATTTGATAACAAAAGATGGAAAAGAAGGTCACTGATTTAGGGCTATAGCCCAATGAAGCCATTTATATACTAGCTATCAATTTGCTTACCAAAAATGCTATCTATAGCTTTGTTCGGTAACGTGGGCAAGGACAATCTCACATGCACACTATTCCTGCTTACAGTATCATTGATACAATCAATGTGGAAAGGAAAAGATGTGGACACAAGTTTGCTAGAAAATCAATATTATAGTATGGTATGCCTTCGGTGTTTGTACTTTGTAACAAGGGGTCAGTTTGGTATCATTGTGCTTATAAGATAAGTTACTTTATATTAGGATATGAGAATAAGTGGCTATTAAGAAAAATAATTGAATATTTGGTAAATTAGATTTTTAAAAGTGCGTATAGTACTAAAAACAAGAGCAAAGTGTTTTACTTAACTTGAAACTAAAAGTGCTACAATAAATAATAAGTCACTTCTATAAGTTTGGTTAAGTGGACTTTTACTTTTGGTTTTTAGAAAGGGAAATTTTTAATAACAGTACATCAACTTAGGGCCACTCTGAATTAAGGTGCCCAACTTTTATATAACTCAACATAAGTACATGGGCTTTGAAACCCGACCCACCTTCCATACATGCCGTTATCTACTCCGTTATGGAGGGTGCCATTATCAATTCAAGGAAGGGTAAAGATGTATTTTCCCATTTCCAAACCCTATCCCTTTCATAAGAGCCGCACGAGGTCATTTTGAGTCAAACCTTTATCCCGTTCCTTTCACCATCGTGCCTTTGTCCTCACCTCACCTGTAGAAACAGAGATAACAGAGAATAATTTCAGAGTGAAGAGAGGAAAAGAGATCTGGTCTAGCAGAGTTGATTCCCGAATATTATCTTTTTCGAAGTAATGGCGAATTACTAGAGATATTTTCGGCTTGATGGAGATCCACCTGAGTACAGAGGTAAGGAAAATGTGGTGACCTTTATAAATCATCCTACCTTTTTGGGCGTTGTCTCCTCTTTTGGTAATTTTGCACGATTGTGGTCCAAAGATTCGGTCTTTGTTTAGGGGAGTCAAATATTGATTGTCTAGGGTTTGGGGGGTTGGGTTTAAAAACAATGGTTATCTTCTTGGCTGCTTCTGCAACTATTATTACAGAACACTGAGCTTTCGGAAAAAAAATTGGTTGGGAATTGATATTGAATGTTTTAGGGTTTATGGTTTGGTGGGAGATTAATGGTTCCGAAATAAATGAGTTTCAGTGTGGTCTCATTTAGGTACTGCAATTTAGGGCTGTGAAGATAGGTAGATGATGTACAGTGGATGCTTTGAATGAAAGTAATAACTGACAAAGCAAATTAATTTTGTTTGCCGTATGTTTCTGTATTTGGATTTCATTTTGGAAGCTTTGGTTTCTGTTTGGTAGCTAACAATCAATTTGAATGCCTTAAATGCAGACCCAAAATCCTTTACTGTTAGGATACACCATGGAGGGAGGTTCTACTCTAGGGGTGGAATGAATAAGCAGTACAGGGGGGGAGAAGCACCTATTTTTGTTGATGGGGTTGACCCAGACAAGTTGTCATTCACTAGGTTTAAGTACTGGGCCTATGACTTGGGTTACCAACAAGGCCCAATTGCCTACTGGTTTAGGATACCTGGGTCCGAGGAAGGGAGTGGATACTTGCCAGTAACCAATGATGTTGATGCTGTAGACCTCATCCAGTATGTTCCTTCCAGCAGATGAGCTTTGGATGTATATATTGTGTGTTTCGGGCCAAGGGTCAATTTCAGTGAGTATGAATTGGAGCGTATTAATGATGGTGACCCGGACCACTTGTTGTATATTGGTCACTACATTGATGATTTACCATTGACTAATGATGAGGCAATGGAGACAGAAGAGGTGAAGGTTGACTTGGATGCAGTTTTTGGCAACATTGAGATCGATGAGCTTTTTCATGGATGGAGTAGAGGAGGAAGAGGCAGGGGAGTTAATGGGCCAGAAACTAGAGGAAGAGGCAGGGGAGTTAATGGGCCAAGAGATGTGATTACAAGTGGGCCTGCGAATGGTACTAGAAGAAGGGCTGCTGGAATTCAAATTAGAGAACCAAGAAAGAATGAGTCTGTTCCAGATAGGGCACCATATTCTTAAGTCAGTCGGGATAAAGGCAAAGGAAAGGAGAAGGTTGTTGAGGTCCCAAAGAAAAAGGTTGGCAGACCAAGAAAAGATTTGAAAAGGTCATATGGGACTAGAAGTGGTGGAGAGAGTTCAAGCTATATTCCTACTGATGGGTTCAGTTCTGATGAAGACTCCTCCGACTCCGATGATCCCAACTATGATGGGATGGTTGATTCTAAGTATGAGTTGGAAGAACAGGATGATGAGGTATTGTTCGAGCAGAATGTGGATGGTAACACACAGCAGGTCCCAGAGTTTGAGGAAATAGGGTTTGAAGGGCATATATCAGATGAATGTGAGGAGTCAGATGGATTCCATAGTGGCCATGAATCAGACAGTGAGGGATCAGATGGTGGGCCTTTCAGGGTTAGAGGAAAGAAGAGGTGGTCAGGTTGGAAGGAATTCAATGTGAAAACGGACATGAAGAATCCAAAGTTTCAGCTTGGAATGGTGTTTCAGAACTCTGAGGTGTTTAAGCATGCAGTGAGGAAGCATGCTGTTTTGACCAAGAAGGAGCTCAGGTTCCTAAGAAACACCAAGCACAAGGTGTTGGTCAGATGCTTTACGAGTCCAAATTGCCTGTTCTGGCTATATGCTAGCAGTCCCGATGATAATAACCCAACCCTGCAGATTAAGACCTACACACCCAATCACACTTGTTCCTTTGTCACGAAGAGGGTATATCATTGCCATGCTCCTTTCTTAGCAGAAGAGTACAAGGACACTTTCATGGCAGATGGGAAGTGGTCTAGGGAGGGGATACAAAGCGCTGTCAACAGAGACTTTGGAATGGAGATAGGGTATCAGTTATGCTATAGGGCTAAGGCTAGAGCACTGAGGATGGCTCAGGGAACCATTGAGGAACAGTACAACTTGCTCAAATCCTATGCAAATAAATTGAAGAAGTGGAATCTAGGGAGTTCAGTATGGATTCAAACAGAGCTGGATGGGGGAGTTACAAGGTTTAAGAGGATCTATATATGTTTTGCTGCATTGAGAGAAGGTTGGAGAGCAGGATGTAGACCAATCATAGGGCTGGATGGTTGTCACTTGAAAGGAGTACACAAGGGCCAACTGCTTTCTGCAGTTGGTATAGATGGCAATAAGGGAATGTATCCCATTGCTTGGGCCATAGTAGAGCAGGAAAGTAGGGATTCCTGGACATGGTTTTTGACCTTTCTGAAGGAGGACTTAGAGATTCATCACTCTGTGCATTACTGCTTCATCTCGGACAAACAAAAAGGCCTTGAACAAGCAATTAAGGAGCTCTTTCATGACTTAGAGCATAGGCACTGTGTAAGACATTTACACAATAATTTCAAGACAAATGGACATAATGGATTGGAATTGAAGCAAAGATTGTGGGCAGTGGCAAGAGCAACAATAATGGCTCAGTACACAAAGGCAATGGATGACATGGCCAAGGCCTCTTTTAATGCTTGGAAGTGGTGCAATGATCGACCTACTATGCATTGGTCTAGGTCTCATTTTGCTGAAAGGTTCAAGTGTGATATTCTGCTGAATAATCACAGTGAATCATTCAACAAGAGTATACTAGAAGCAAGAAAGAAGCCTATCATACCATACTTGGAGGAAATCAGGGTTTCAACTATGATTAGACTTGCCAATAGAAGGAACTCTGCTGGTAATTGGAGGTGCAAGGTGGGACCAAGAATAGAAAAACTGTTGAAGAAAAATGCTGCATGGGCCAATGAGTACAGAGCTTTAGAGTCTAGTCAATGGAGGTTTGAACTACAGGGCAGAGGAGTGGGATGTCAATCTGGAGTGATTGCTCAGCATAATGTACAATTGGATACCAAGAAATGCACCTACAGAAGGTGGGATCTATGTGGAATCCCTTGTGGACATGCAATTGCTGCAATCTACTCAAAGGGCTGGAATGTGGATGATTTTGTCAGTGATTGGTACACCCAGAAGAAGTTTATGGAGACTTATGAGGTTATGCTTCACCCAAGTGATGGAGTTGCTGAATGGGAGCATATTGAGAGGCCCATTGCACCTCCACTATACAAGAGGCTACCAGGAAGGCCCAAAACAAAGAGGACCAAAGAACCAGGTACAGTTCCTATGAATAATAGCTCACAAGTGTTGTATGTGTTTTGACTTGCCCAGTACTGATTATTGTCAATGAATTACCATGTAGGTGAAGAGCCTCCCCCAGCTGGAACTGAAAAATTGCCCTGGAGCTTTTATTTTCAAGTCTCATGTGGACTATGTGGCAAGAAGGGCCATAATATGTGAAGTTGTGCGGGAGGAACCAGGTTTATTTCCACTTCATTTATGTTTCATTTTTGGTTTGTTTGCCAAGTTAATTGTGATATTTTTATTGATGGAGTTGGAAATGGCATGAATGATGTTCAACATTGTTTTGCAGGGTGCAAATGAACCTGTTGTCCAAGAACCAAATGTTGACCCCCCTGTTCCTAACCAGAACTCTTCTCAAGAGTTGCCTCAGAATGAAGCACAAGTCCCAACCCAAGAGTCAGTCTTTCAAAAAGCACACCAACAACACACTCAGACTGAGGATATCAATGTCAATGTCAACCTGAATGTCAATTTCTCAGTCAATGTTCAATCTGAAGGTCAAGATGGCTCAGTGCTTTCTCAGGTAATTATATCTTCGAAATCTAGGTTTAACATTATTACTGTCAATGATTTACAAGTTACACTACTGATGAATGTGGTTTTTTTGGCATTCCTAGACTACTGCAATGTCACAGGGCCAATCATCTGGTGCTGCCACTAAACCCAAAAGATACAAGATGCCAGCAAGGAGGATTAGGCCAAGGAAATCAACCCGACTGGCAGAAAGAAGCAAAACGACTGTTCAGCATCCAAAGAGTCAAGCTCAAAGGCGGTTGTGGAAACCCTGAAAAGCTGTCTACTAAATTGCAATTAATAGGAAACCTACTGTTGTGATTGTGGCAAGCTAACCAGCTGTTATGGTGGCATTTTCATTAGTCTGCTCCACTTTTTGTTGTCGTTCGAACTGTGAAAATGCCATGCTTTTTAGAAGCTTTTGTGTAACAAATGGTTTTTTGTTTTTTTGAACAATATCATTGTCATTAGTCAGTATGTAATGAATTCTGGGTTTCTGGTTTATCAATGTTTGTGTTTCCACAACAATGGTTTGGATATTATGGTGCAGAATATGTAAATGGATGGTTCTTTTCCTTGTCATCCCAAAAACCCAGGTTTTGCTCACAATAGGAACCCAGACTGGTTATACAGGAAATGACAATGTTATTTTTTTTTTAGAACTAATGACACAGTTTTTTTTTTTTGCTTTCTTTTATTGCAAATGAAATGTGTCGGTTTCGAGGGACAATATGTTATTGGAGGGAAATCATCTGACCTGACCATGTCTACATATAAGAATGGCGGGAAAACCAGGATGGACATAATTGCCCTTGTAAATATGACAGGTGGCACCCTCCGTAACGGAGGAGATAACGGCATGTATGGAAGGTGGGTCGGGTTTCAAAGCCCATGTACTTATGTTGAGTTATATAAAAGTTGGACACCTTAATTCGGAGTGGCCCTAAGTTCATGTACTGTTTTTAAAAATTTCCCATTTAGAAAAAAAAACAAGAAGGATGTTTTCAATTCTACTAAACATGCATGTTCCTATCTATTGCTTTTAATTTAAGCTGTTTATAAGTAATTTGAAACGCAGCCCATGTCGTCTATTGTGTGATTAAAGTTGCTATACTTAACTACATTTTGGAAGAAAAATGAGCCACCTTTGGCTTACTATGACCGTAGTAGAATAATTGTTTGTAGTAGAATTTGGATGGTACTCTTTTTTACTTGGGTGAGGTTTACAATTAGACTACTCATTAGCCTTTTAGATGTATACTAGGTAGAATGCTCACATGCTGCTGTGTTGAGTCACAAATTACTTATGCATTTGTGCCCCAAAATTATAGAATTTGATTTGTCTTCCAAACTATTTTACCCTCTTTAATCCATTTCCTTTTGTTTGTAGGAAACCATGCATTGAGAATAAAATGATCATTTGAGACTTAAAATGCGGAGATTTGAAGCTAGAAGAAGAAGACACGGAGAGTGGAAGAAAATTGCAAATTGACTTTTCCGGTGAACTTTTCCGGCGAGCAGCCACTCATGGAGGATCCCTTCTCCAGCAAAGAATGACCATAGTTGTGAGAATCTCCCACCACTTGAAATTCAAATATCTCCTTACACCTTGTCCTTTTGTCACCTTGCATATTTGAGACCATTTGAGGGACAATGGTGTAAGAGCATCTCTTGCACATCTTGGGACCAAAAGGGATAGCTGATCAAAGAGAGGCCAAAGACTCAATCATCATCATTCTTAACTCTATTCCATCATCTTCATTCTAGCCAAGCTCCATCTTCTCTTCATAACTCCACCTCCCTAGCTTAAATCCAAACACCAAACTCGATCTCCACCACTTCCACCAGCCATTAATTCCACAACCATCTCAACACTACAAACATCAGTAAGTAACTATAACGCACCACAAGCAACAAATAGAGAGGCATCCCATACTTATATAGAATATAGTAAAATGCATAATACATGGAGTGCATTAAAAACAAATCAAACAGAACTTTCTAGGTCCCTCTAGACACAACATACCAGTGAGACTCAAATTTATCAGAGTTGGGAGACAGACGTCACCCGTCGATGATGAACCCACTATGTGGGCCATATAACAGACAATGCTGAACCTGCAAAGACAGAACAGTGCATAACTTGCACTTACAGAACATAATTATTTCCAAACAGCCTATTGGTATTGATATGCCAAGAAAGTACTTATTGAAAATCTCTTTCAAAACTTATCACATTTTGCATGATGCACATGTACTAGTATAAGCCAAAGCAATCACAATGGAAACAAAAAAGGTGCACTCAAAATCATAAGCGTATAATAAATATAGTGACATATCATCGATAATATATTTATCATGATTCTAGAGCAAACAAAAGTTACTCACCTCAACTGAACAAGTTATACAAGCAACTGGTATAACATCCTAAGTTGTGGTTTCTCAACTTAAAGCAAATAAACTGTAATACCCCGAAAAATCCAAATTATTTTCCGATGACATTTTAGAATGATTTCGTGGTCATGGGAGAATGTACGGAGCTTGGAGAAGTGTGGAATTAGTTCGAACGATTTTATTTCGAAAACGTTGTTATTTAGGGGCACGCGAAAATCGACTTTTTATACGTACAGGATTTGGGAAAACTTCCTTCATGAAAGTTGTAGAGCTCGTTGATAGGATCGCGTGCATATGTGGAACACAAAAATCGGAGTTCGTATGAATTAATTATGATTTTTTGAAAAAGTTTCCAGTTTATTATAAAAGCTTCCTTTTTTAGCAAATTTCCAAAAATACTTTCAGTTTCCAAATTGGGAAACTGAGTTTCTCTCTCTCACTCACCGTCCGAAGCCGACCGAAAACAGGGACAAAATTCTCCGGCTTCTTTCTTGCTCCACAGACCACCAAATCACTCCAAACTTCTTCCATCGTGTTCGCCTCTTCCTTGCGCAGCCATCTGTGGCAACCTTGCACGGCGGCGCGGCCTGTAGCGGCGGTGGTGAGCTCGTTTCGATTTGAGTTCGATTTTAGTCAACGTCGGTTTTCTCCTAGCTCCGGCCACCAAAACTTCCGATCCTTAGCTCCATGAACTCGCCTCAACTTTCTGATCATAATACTAGAAGGATCGCACCTGGAGTGACCGGTTTCACTTTCATCGGAGCTCGGTCGGTTTTCGATCCGAAAACAAAACCTTTCGATCGTGATATCTCGAGCTGTAGTCCATCGTTTTGATTTATTCTTAAACCATTGAGTTCGCCTTGATGTTATTCACAACTCTCTAGAAGGAATTGAGGCCTGAAATTGAAGTTTTTACGTCGAAAATCAAGCTCGCCGGTTTCTGCATTTCTTCGCCGGTTTCTGGAAAAATGCCGGCCACCTTCATACTGTTCTAGGTAATTTTCGACCCCTTCCGGTCATTTTCAGACTTCATGATAGTTATGAAAATTGTTGAGCTTGATGAGATGAAGAGGAGCAGCCAGGCCCCGACACCATTGGCGGTGGTCGGCCGCGGCTCTGTCCAAATTCCGGCGTCCCTTTTCCGGCCACCTCCGGGGGTCAAAAATGTGATTTCTTTACATTTTTAGATTCTACATTTCAATACGATCATTTGGATATATTATACGCATTTTTTGGATATCGTATGATTTAGTTATGAATTTTTACGGTTTCGATCGATTTCGATAATCCAATTATTGTTTTTTTGAAGATCGGACCGTCCGATGGACTTGTAGTTTTGATATGTTGATCGTATGACTGTCCCAGTGACCATGTGTGGTCATGGGCGAAGATCCGACCGTTGGATCTTCGTATAATTGTGAATTAGTGATTTGGAAGGCGATTCGTGAGAATCCGACCGTCGGATTTTCGTGAAATTTTGTAGAGATGTTTATAAGGACGATTCAGAAAGATCCGACCGTTGGATCTTCGTGATAATTTTGGGGGATGATCCTATGGGCGATCCGTGAGGATCCGACCGTTAGATCATCATATAATTTCGATCCGACCGTTGGATCGTCTTTATTTTTATTTATGAGTTGTTGGCTAAGTTATGATCATATTGGATTTAGGTGATTGACGGTCTTCCTTGGTGAGCGGTTTTGGTGTGTATTGTGAAAGTGAAGACGCAGCGGGATTAGAGGTGAGTAAACCTCACGTGGTTCATATTACGAACCGAGCACTTTTAATTAATTTATTTTGTCGTAATTGTGTGAAAAATATTTATGGAATAAATATTTGTTTTTAATCATATGGACTTGATCAACTACGGTCCATAGGTAAGTAAAATGTTTTAATTATACAAAATGAATTTCCTGATTTTCTTGTGTGATTTATAGTTGGTATTAGTGATTATCCATGTGCGGATGATTACGTATATATATATTTATGTGGATATATATATGGAATGGTGTGACATTGAGGTGTGTGTGGAATTACGATAATTTGGTTGAGATATGATATTGTATTGGAAATTGCCATGATTATTTATGATGATGTTAACCGATAAATGTGTGTGATAATCATGTTGACCTTCCGAGTTGATTAGAGGGTAGAATTGTAGTGCTCTGAGGACAGGGAGTCGGAAGAACGCCGGTTAAATAATAACCGAGATGTAGTGCTCTGAGGACGGGGAGTCCGAAGAACGCCGGTTAAATAATAACTGAGATGTAGTGCTCTGAGGACTGGGAGTCCGAAGAACGCCGGTTAAATAATAACCGAGATGTAGTGCTCTGAGGACTAGGAGTCCGAAGAACGCCGGTTAAATAATAACCGAGATGTAGTGCTCTGAGGACAGGAAGTCCGAAGACCGCCGGTTAAATAATAACCGAGATGACAGACAACAATGTAGTTAGAACTCTAACGTAGGGTCAAGTTGGACTAAAGTGGTGCTATGTGGGTTGGGTTTTGTAGGACCAGTGTAGTGTATTGTGATTTGAGGATTGTGAAAATGTATTCCTTGTGGTTTTCCATGAGTGATTGATGTCTCTTTACAGATGTGTTATAGTTGGTTGATTTCGTGAGTTAAATGTTTTGTAAATTATTAAATCAACAGTTCTTTCTTGTTTACTCACGAGCTGTCAAAAGCTTACCGGGTTTGGTGTTGTTGCAATCCCGGTACACTATTCAAATTGTGTGGCGGGTAGTCCTGCAGGTCAGGAGGATCATGGCGGAGAGCGTGCGGATTAGAGTATTTGTTTTTGTTATTCAGCCTTGTAAATTGTGAGGTGAGTGACGCTCAATTGGAGCTTTACAAATTACTTTGTATAAGTGAGTGTATAAGTGAGTTGTATTATGTAATTTGAGGTTTTTAAGATTTGAAACTTGAGTGGTGTGAGTTGTAGTGTTTTATTCATGTTTCGGATTTTGAATTAGTTATTCAAATTAGTTATTCAAAATTCGGGGCGTGACATAAACACTCAAAATGAGACACGAACTAAAAACTTAAAATCAGTGGTAAAATCAATCTAGCAAAACCTACCTCCAAAAGAAGAATCTCACTTGCCATGCACACTTATTAGAGCAAATGCACCAGTGAATTAAGGGCAATTACTGATTTGTCAACTAAATTGGTACTACCAATTCACTATTCATTTCAAATTGGCAATTGCCTCTAGCTTACACAATACACCAATGAAAGGCAATTTGCCTACCAATCTACTATTCACACTTTTTTTTTTTTTTTTGGATATATGGGGGCCAAAAGGCCCAAAGAACAAACACAAAGAAAACAATCAGGAAGTAACAACTACCTTCCTAGTTCTAACAGTTCCACACAAGTCATCAAGAGCAAGATTCACAACTCACACTTCAAACTCACACTCACACTCACACGCGCACTAGCGGACCTAGCTTGGGACAAGTGGGGGCTGATGCGCTCACTCACTTGTTCTTCTAGTATTAGTTAAGAGAAATTTTATTCACACATTACTAAATGATAGATACACATCTCTTACTTAATACACAACCTATTAACTTTTTTATTTTAATATTTTACTAGAAACACAACCCCAAACTTCCTAAACTATCCTCATTCACAATACACAATATCTTTTCATTAAATACATATATTTTTTTTTGCTGAAATAAATTGAGATAAATATCTGGTAAGAGACTTCCTTTTTTTTTTTTTTTTTTCTTATACAAGAGCTCATTGCTGCAGTTGGAAAAAAAAAAACGAGACCCAAAGAATGGCATATTACACTAGAAAACTCAGCATCAATTCCTCAATGGCTCAATGTGAGAGTTTCGGTAAATCACATGGTCATCACTAAAGTTAATACAATGGCACCCAAAGAATGTTTTAATTGCTTTTCACTTGTTGGGTTGAACATACTCAAATGCCAATGGGGAATTGCTTGTCATTGAGACTTATCCAAGACAATATTCATAAGCCAATTGTTAGATTTGTGAACTACTGATGATGAAAATGGAGCGAAACAAAACAATACATCACAAGGGTTCTTGAGAAATTTTTCAACGGTTTTCACTTGCTCTTGTTTGTCCATATCATTTGGACAGTTAATATATTTTTGAAACTAGATTGATAAGAAGGCTCGATTCCATGCATGCTAAATTATTGAGAATCAAATTCATGATATCCATATGCGGTAGACTTGGAAAAAAAAAAACTGCATATATTTCTTAATTCCAACTATGTTTCTTTATTGTTCATATAAATAGATCTTTT
Organism: Rosa lucieae; assembly: GCA_024704745.1. Taxonomy (NCBI): domain Eukaryota; kingdom Viridiplantae; phylum Streptophyta; class Magnoliopsida; order Rosales; family Rosaceae; genus Rosa; species Rosa lucieae. The sequence continues at coordinate 100,246 of JANPXK010000169.1, forward strand.
GGTAATTTAACTTACCCATAAAATGTGATGTTGGGTGTGTGAAAAAAGGGATGTGTATTTAGTAATTAGAGGTGTGTGAATAAAATTTCTCATTAGTTAATTGATTCAGCTGATAAACGTTTAGTCTATAATTAATATATAAGCCCCCACTAAGTCTAATGTGTCGGTCAAAAGGCAGCCAAATCAAAGTGTAAAACTCTATTGCTTTGGACTGAGTGCTTTTATTTATAATAGAAGACGATGATCTTCATGTAACTAATAATAGAAGACAGTCACCACTGATCTCCATGTTTAATCAATGTTTGATTACAAATTTAAACAAGGGTAAGCAACAGTAGACGAGGGCAGGCACCAAGAGTCCAAAATATAAAGAAAAAATAGAAGAAAATTTCAAATAGAAGAAAAAGTTTAACAAAATTGGTTTGGTTGAGAGTTGAGAAGAGGCACTAGAAGATAAAAAACTTGTGAAAGCAAAAAACTCTTCTACGAATTAACTTTGTTTCTACTTGACTTACTTCTGTTGGCGTGTTGCTGCACAACGAGTCACTGACACAGGTTAGATTTTCTCTCTATTTTTAGTTTTTTTTGTAATTATTTCTTTCTTTAATCTCCTAACTTGTAAATTGGCAATAGATTTTCTCTCAATTTTTAGTTTGATTATTATTGTATGACATTCAATGTTTACAAGTTGTGCTAAACAACGAATTGTCTCTAATTTTCTTGTTTAAATTTTTTGATCTATTTTTCATTACGCCGCTATACAAATAAAATTATGGGTTCGCCACTGTGTGTATATATATATATATATATATATTAGACCAACTTTTCGATCACATTTCAGCATCTCAACTGTTCAGTTTTTAGGTCCTAATGTGTAGATCATTTCTACAAATTTTCAGCTGAATCGGTGATCGTTAAGGTATCAAACTAGATTAAATCAATGGACGAACGAAATCTGTCAAACTTGAACCATTCATACTTATAATCTTAAATCGTCATTTGGAATACCTTAATGATAATCAATTTGGCTGAAAATTTGCAGAAGTTATCTACAAATTAAGAACTAAAAACTGAATGGTTGAGATGCAAAAATATAATCAAAAAGTTAGTCTAATCCCCTATTCCTAGAAAAGACTAAGGGGGGTGTATTGTATATGGAATTAGTGGAACTTTTAAAGAAATCTATGGTTAAAAGTTTGGATGTATTCAATATAGACTTTTAACAGTCCACGAAAGTCTTGAGGTATTCAATTAGGATTTTTAAAGACTTCATGAATTCCACCAAAATCTAGGGGTATTCAATTAGGACTTTAAAAAATGAATAAAAGTACAGAGGTATTCAAAATATCATTCATACTTATGGAATTAGAAAATCATAAATAATCATGGACTTTGTAGTGTTAACTATACATACCAAACTCCAATAATTTTCCAGCCTCTAGACCAAAGATTTCAAAAAGTCTATCAAAGTTTCCTCTTCAACAAGAAAAAAAGTCTATCAAAGTTCTTCTCTCTTCGCACGAAGAAATTTGTCCTTCATCATCTCTCTTTCTTTAATTTTTTTGTCTCTTCTCTAATATTTTATGACATCAACCTTTTTTGATACCCAACATGTTCATTGTAGTTGTTGAATGTGATTTTTGTTTTGTTTTGTTTTTGTTTTTGTTTTTTTTTTTTGTTTTCAATTGTGATCGATACTTCCCCTAATAGCAATAAAAATGATTTATGAAACCCTAAAACTCAAATATTGTGGTCTAACCCTAAGACCTTGATTCATACTAAATTTTATCTTATTAATTAATTATTCTCATTAATTTGAATTTATATTATGGTTCAAAAAAAGGTTGAACAATTGAATTTCAATTGATTGATTATAGATCAAGACATTGACCAATATTGCTACAATATATGTTAATCGGTGAAAACAAAATTAATGAGAATAATTAACCATAAACATCAAGTGATCTATATTGTATATTTATGTTGTTGGGAGATTAGGAATGAGAACAAACTCGCTCGCTAGACAGATTAACAATCATTTATTTGAGTCAATTTCTGTTAGAAGATACTGGAGTATTGAAGAGACAACACGTTATTATTTTGTTTTGTGTTTAGGCTATATTTGTTTTATTTATTTATTTATTTTAATTTTAATCTTTTTATTTTGTACATCCTAGGAAATCTGTAGAAGTCATTCATAATAAAATATATATATATTTTCATAAATCAATAAAAGTCTGTTGCTAAAATCAATGGTTTTAAGAAATCCATAACAATCTATCAACTTTTTAAAAAGTCTATGGACTTTTCAAAAAGTTTGTCATTTAAAAAAATTCTGCACAAATCCAAATACAATACACCTCCCTAAAAAATGAATGAAGAGCCCTATATATAAGGGTAGATGATATAGAATTCGATACACAACAGCACAAATTTTTGTACAGATATATTAGCATGAATCAATCATCGCATTCGCAATATAAAACTCTCTTCAGATGTCTTTGTCCTACTTAACCTTCCTCTTAAAAGGTGGGATAGATATTAACCAAGATCAAAAGGCAGAGATATGCATTTCAACAGGAATATCAGAGACCCAAGAAGTGATACGTTGATGGTAATTAATAAAATCAAACACATTGACCACAATCTCACACTTAAATGCCAGAAAACAGGGTTATAAATCTCAGAAAAATGAAACGAGATAAGATAGCAACAGAGACCGACTCCAAAAGCAAACTTCAAACACATTAATGCCAACAAAAACAGAAGAAAAAATCATAAATATTAGGAAGATAGCTATACAATGGGATCAAAAATTGCAAAAATAGTTGTCCTCAAGTCTTGATTAATGAAACTGCAGAATACAAGGGGGGACGTAGAGCCTGAATTGAAGAAAATAAAGAAAGCCAATCGAGGCAGCACACAGATGTAGAATCAAAACCATAAAATGATTAAAATCGAGGCAAAGATATTGAAGACATTGTTTGTAGCGTGTCTATCAAAAGAACCATCGTACTATCAAAATTTGCTTAACATGTAATCATGTTCTTTCATAACAAAGCTAAAGTAAAAGGTACATGCAGTACAAAACTGGATACTCTAAACAGCACAAAAAGTTTCAAAGGAAAAGAAACCAATATGCTGTGAAGTAAACAACTTCCAAGTTCCAAACAACCGTCATTATAGGTCATTAAAACAGAGCCAAAAATCTCATACAACATCACAAAATGAGCACAAACATAAATAAGAATAGCTTCCTCATGAGATTCTATATATACACCATAATGGATACACCATTATAGGTTTGACCACTTTTCTTGTCGGCAAGATCTCACATTCGACTATCAAGCTAGTTGATAGACTCAACTTGACCAAAATGAAAGAAACAACAGAAGAAAGTTAAAAATACTTCATATTCATCCCCCATAACAGAGTTCCCAGGATAACATATAAAGATTACAAAAGATGTTACCAACTGAACACTGTAGTTAACTATCCTAGATAGGACTACTGGGTCCTACAATATGGTTTAGCCAAAATACCAGCTAGTGGGTTTAAAGCAGAAGAAGGCCTGCAGTGAACAGTGATTGTTCCTATCAAATCTTCCCCCCTTAAGATGGGGCCTGACCTCAAGCACCGAAAGCTGGAAAACGAGCCGTGATTGTGTGTGCATCCTCCCAAGTGGCATCTGTAGCAGGAAGGCCGCGCCATTGGACCAACCATTGAGTGATGTTACGCTTCTTTTTCTTGACCACTGCCATGTCCAAGACTTTCTCAGGGTACCACAGTAGTTCTCCTTTGTCATCAAACTCTGGTAGTGTGGTAGTGAGAGGGGTGCCTTGACCCATGCGTCGTTTGAGGAGAGAGACATGAAAAACAGGATGCAAACGACAAGTTGAAGGGAGCAACAATCGATAAGCAACCTTTCCAATACGTGCCTGGATTTGAAAAGGACCATAGTAGCGTGGGGATAGTTTATGAGAGGGATGCTTGAGCAAGGAGCGCTGCCTGTAAGGATGTAACTTTAGGAATACCCAATTCCCGATCTCTAATTCCCTTTCGGTCCGACTATTATCTGCTTGTTGTTTCATACGGTTTTGGGCATTTTGCATATGTAATTTGAGCAGATCAATGAGTTCATCACGAGACTTGAGAGCCTGGGAGATAGGCCGAGATGGTAGGAGGTGGTACGCCATAAACCACTTGAAAAGGAGTCATTTTTATGGTAGAATGATAGGTGGAGTTGTACCACCACTCTGCCCAATGTAGCAATGTACTCCAAGATGTTGGTTTGTCTATGGCAAAGCATCTGAGGTAGTGTTCTAGCGTGCGATTCACCACTTCTGTTTGACCATCTGTCTGGGGGTGATAAGCAGAGCTCCGACAGAGCTTGGTGCCTTGCAGCTTGAAAAATGCCTCCCAAAAATGGCTAATGAAGATTGGGTCACGATCACTGACAATAGATCTCGGCATGCCATGGAGCCGAAACACTTCTCTCATGAAAACCTCGGCAATTTGAGTGGCTGTATATGGGTGGGAAACTGGTATAAAGTGGTTGTATTTGGATAATCTGTCTACCACAACCAATACAGCGTTATGGCCTTGAGAGAGAGGTAAGCCATCCACAAAATCCATTGATATGTCAAGCCAAATGTGATCAGGAATTGGGAGGGGGTTTAAGAGGCCGGGAGGCTTAAGGGTTTCATATTTCTGGCGTTGGCAGTGATCACACTCAGCAATGAAATTTTTGATTTCCTTGCGCATACCCGGCCACGCAAAATTGCGGGAAAGCCTATGGTAAGTGCGTAGGTAACCCGAATGCCCTGCTTGCAGAGAGGAATGAAACTCATAGAGTAGTTTAGTGCGCCAATCAGATGAAGAAGGGACAAAGAACTTGCCTTTATATAGTAGATGATTATTGAGCCAAGAAAAACCTTTTTTGTTGGTTTGACCCGTCTGTAATTGAGAGATGATGGCTTGGGATTGGGGATCTCGAATGCAGGCTTGGGCGATGTGCTCCAGACCGTCGAACACCGGTGCAGAAATAGCTTGAATTGGGCACAATTTGTGGCGGCGAGACAGTAAGTCGGGGACTGTATTCAAGCGTCCCGGCCTGTATTCAATCTTGTAGTGATAACCCATGAGTTTGGCAAGCCATTTGTGTTGAGAAGGGGTCGAAATCCGCTGATCCAAGAGATGCTTTAAAGTCTGGTGATCGGTGATGATGGTGAACTGATGGCCCAAGAGATAGGGACGCCATTTATCTATGGCTTGCATGATGGCCAGCATCTCCTTATCGTACACCGATAGCAATTGATTCCGAGGAGAAAGAGGCTGACTCAGGAACGCAATCGGATGCTTGCGTTGAGATAGCACACCGCCGATACCGAGACCGCAAGCGTCTGTTTCTACAATGAAGGGAATTGAGAAATCTGGTAAGGCTAAGACCGGCGCTGTCATGAGGGCGCGTTTCAAGTCGTCAAAAGCAATTTCGGCAGCCGGAGTCAATTTGAAATTGTCGATCTTGAGCATAGCAGTCAGTGGGTGGGCGGTGAGACCGTAATGTTGAATAAAACGGCGATAGTATCCAGTGATGCCAAGAAATCCGCGCAGGCCCTTGAGGGTTGTTGGTTTGGGCCAATTTTGAATAGCCTGTACTTTGGTTGGGTCAACCGCAACTCCACTGGATGAGATAATATGGCCCAAATATTCAACTTGGACTTCAGCAAATACACATTTGGACATTTTGACTTGCAGGAGATTGGCCCTAAGTAATGAAAATACCTCCTCAAGGTGCACCACATGAGTTTGCAAATCCGTGCTATATACCAATATGTCGTCGAAGAATACTAACACGCTTTTGCGTAAAAGAGGCTTGAAAACTTGATTCATTAGTGCTTGAAATGTGGATGGAGCATTTGTAAGTCCGAAAGGCATCACCACAAATTCGAAGTGACCTTCATGTGTTCGAAATGCCGTCTTCGGGATGTCCTCCACAGCCATTCTCACTTGGTGGTAGCCGGATCGTAGATCAAGCTTTGTAAAATGTGAAGCACCATGTAACTCGTCTAAGAGTTCATCTACCACCGGAATGGGGAAACGATCCTTGACAGTTGCGGCATTTAATGACCGGTAATCGACACAAAACCTCCAGGAGCCCTCTTTCTTTTTGACCAAAAGAACCGGTGATGAGAAAGGGCTAGAGCTAGGGCGGATTAACCCTTTTGTCAACATTTCCGCCACTTGGTTCTCAAGTTCGGTTTTTTGGGAATGGGGGTAACGGTAGGGGCGAACATTTATTGGAGTTGTGTTAGGTAGGAGGTTAATGCGATGATCAATGGGCCGAGATAGGGGTAAGCTCTGTGGGTTAGAGAAAATGTCGTGAAATGAGTTGATAAGAATTTGTATCTGTAGTGGATGGGTTGCGGTTTGTGGTGTGCTTGAAGGAGGAAGTGTTTCAGCCACGGGATCCCAATGTTCGGATGGAAGAAGGGCAAAAAAATCGTGGGTTTGGGCCGATTGGTGGTGCAAAGTGATCCCTTTCAACACATGAAAGTGGCCTTCTGTGTAGAAACCCATAATCTTTTCTTGGAAATGCCATGCAATTAAGCCCAATGTGTTGAGCCACTGGGCTCCCAAAACCAAGTCGCAGCCGGTGACCGGTAAGAGGAGGAAAGAGCTGGTGAAGGAGTAGTTCTGTATTCGGACCCTCACATTGTGCACAATGCCGGAAGGAAGGAGTGGTTCCCCTGAAGCTGAACGAAATCGAAGACCGCCGGCGCTGGATATCTGCAATTGAAGGCGGCGCGAGATATCGGGATAGAGGAAGTTGCTGGCGGCTCCACAGTCGATAAATACGTTGACAGCTGTATTATCGATTGAGCTCGGAAGTCGCATCATTTCACCAACAACCGTATGGGTGATGGCGTTGAGTGGGTAAGCTTCCTCAGTTTCTTGATTTGATTCAGCCAGGGTAGGATTGCAGTCATGGAAATCTTGTGTGTCAGAACTTTCGTCACTAGGCATGGTGTTTGGGGTTTCCAAGATGGCTAAAAATGGTTGTTTACATGAGTGGGTGGGGGAATACTGTTCGTCACAGTTGAAGCATAGGCCTTTGGCCCTTCTCTCACGTTGTTCTGCTGTGGACAAGATACGATGAGTGCGATTGTGTGTGTGTTTGGTGAGTGGTGGGTGGTTAGGTGTGACTGTTTGGGTGGGGACAAATGGCGGTATGGGTGTGTGATAGCGGTAAGGACTAGGTGGAGTGGGTGAGTAAGGTATGGCACTGTGAGGACGAGTCGCATGGGACCATGGGTATGGCCGTGTGAATCTCTGAGTACGGAACTCGGAGGTAGATTGGGTTTCCGACAGCTTAGCTTCGGAACATCGCGCTAGGCGTTGCGCTTCCGTCAACGTGAGAGGGTTGAAGGAGACGACCTCATGTCTGATCATAGGTTTCAAACCGCCCAAAAACATTGGTAAAAGCTGATTGTCATTCCAATCCGGAGCTCGGCAGGACAATTTGGTGAATGCCGTGATAAAGAGTTCGACGGTGGAGGTTTGTTGAAGATGGGACAGAGCGATCTTGAAGTCGTGATTAGCACCCGCACCAAAATGAGCCAAGAAGGCTGGTACGAATTGTTCCCAAGTAATGGTTGGATGGTGCTGTTCAAACGAGTTCATCCAGAAACAAGCATCAGGCCCGAAGTGGGATGCCGCAATGGCCACTTTTTCCGACGGCGGGACTCTCTGGGTTCTTAAATATCGTTCTGCCATGGAAATCCATCCAATTGCATCATCGCCCGTGAATCGAGGAAAGTCAATTTTCGGGGGTCTGAAGTATTGAGGATCATAGGGATATGTGGTGTGGGTTTGGTTATGGCTTCGGGGAATATGAGTTGTGGTGTGGGTTGGGATGTTGAACTCAGGAAGTGATGAAGTGTTGGTTGTGAGTGGTGGCCAGGTGGGGAATGGAAAGGCTGTAATAGTCGAATCTTGTGGTGGTGCAGAGTGCAATGAGGGTGGTGTATGGACATGGGCAGAGGAGACTGGGGTGGAGGAGGGAGCGGAAGCTTGCACGGTTCTAACCATGCTCTGATAACAGTTGATAGACTCAACTTGACCAAAATGAAAGAAACAACAGAAGAAAGTTAAAAATACTTCATATTCATCCCCCATAACAGAGTTCCCAGGATAACATATAAAGATTACAAAAGATGTTACCAACTGAACACTGTAGTTAACTATCCTAGATAGGACTACTGGGTCCTACAATATGGTTTAGCCAAAATACCAGCTAGTGGGTTTAAAGCAGAAGAAGGCCTGCAGTGAACAGTGATTGTTCCTATCACTAGTCCTCTAGCTAACAACATCCTGACAAACAAATTCCATCTTCTTTCAGGTTATTTATTTATTCAATTCCAATAAAAAACAAAGGCTCCAAAACTAATCAACCAAAACAATTCTCCCATGAATTCATCAAAACTCAATGAGATGCATAATATAATTAATCCATGCAATACATTCAAGATTTTCATATAGTACCACGCGATTAGTGAGTGTTGGGAAGCAAAAGTCAATGCTCGGACGGTGACTTGACCAAGCTCGGATTTGTTTTGACTAACAAATAAATTAATTAACTCAGACTGAAGTGATCTCAAGTTATGCAAGGACAGAAAAATTTTCATTTATGCAGATCCTTTAACAAAATAAAGAAAGAAATGGACGGATCCGGCTCCTCTAAAGTGAGGAGAGTGTGAATTTACTTCTATTTCATAAAATCTGGACTCTCTGTCTAATCTAAGGGTCCTGACAATTGACACATCATTCTTCCACTAATTTTTAATTTTTCATCTAAACTCTAGTTAACTTACGGTTAACTCTAAAAAAAAATAATAAAAAAAATAAACAACAAAAGAAACAAAATTGGGGATTTCTGTGAGTGATAAAAACTGGATAGGATTGGCTACCTGTGCATCATATCGTATTAGCAGAGTGTTTGGTGGAACATGATTCCTACCCTTTATTTAACATTGAAAACTAGAAACAATGGTTTGTCATCTCTCCATGGGTATCAAAGGACCAATGAAGAATCCAAGTTCCTAAAGCGTTGAGGTAATATGCATGGTGAATTCATTTGGTGAAATGATAAGTCTCTGATCGTTGCTTCATTCTATCACACCTGGAGGAAGCCGGCTTGGTCAGTCACCAATTTGTAGCTTTGAATCTTCAATAAACTTATGTAAGACATGGATTGATTATCACATCGTAAGCAGAGACGTTTGGAAAGCAAAGAGAAATAGAGAAGGAAGCAGATAGAAGGAACTTGACGCGGAGGTTTCTCCTGACGAGAAATCCCTAATTATTTTTTTTTTCTAGAGTTAATGGCAAGTTAACTAGGGTTTAAATGAAAATTAACAATTGGTGGGAGAGTGATGTGTCAATTGTCAGGACCCTTAGATTAGACAGAGAGTCCAGATTTTATGAAATTGAAGTAAATTCACACCCTTCTCACTTTAGAGGAGCCGGATCCGAAAGGGACACCCTATTAGATCAGTATTGTTGCTACCTGATCAAAACCTAGGCCCAAATGCTAAGAACGAAAAACACACCCAATTAATAGTCTTTTCACTACTAGAATTATAGCCCCAGACATCGGTCAAAAACCGATGAGAAAAAAAAATCCAACCGATGTCTTTGTGGGTGATGTGAAAGATCCGGAAAATGCAGACATCGGTTTTTAGCCGATGTCTAATATTCGGGTAGACATCGGTTCCTTATAATAAACCGATGTAAAGAAGTTTAAATGATAACAAACTTGCATGCTTTACTATTGTTAAACCCACATTTTATTGTATTTAAAGCTTAAAGAAATATAGATTATATAACACAAGTTTGAGTTTTAACATCGTTATTGATTTAAGAACCGATGAGTAATACTGTTGTAGACATCGTTTCTGACAATGAACCGATGTGTGGATATGTTAGTAACATCAGTGTTCATTTCCGAACTGATGTCTGGCACTCGGTAGTATATCGTTTCTGATAATGAACCGATGTCTGGATGTTTTAGTAACATCGGTTTTCATTTCGGAACTGATGTCTGGCACTCGGTAATATATCGTTTCTGATAATGAACCGATGTCTGGATGTTTTAGTAACATCGGTTTTCATTTCGGAACTGATGTCTGGCACTTGGTAGTATATCGTTTTTAACAATGAACCGATGTCTGGATATATTAGTAACATCGATTTTCATTTTGGAACTGATGTATCTGTATTTCTGGACATCAGTTTTTATGGCTAAAACTGATTTCAACTTTATATCTAAACATCACATTCTATAAAGAGGATTCTGTCCACAAAATAGAACTGTGATTATAAATTGCAAATTGGGGTATTATATCCGACATTCATCATCCTTAACAGTTTACAAAATGGGCAAAATAAAACCCCAATTCATATATGCACCTATATACTACAAGGCTAGCCTAGCAATTAGTATTCTTGTTTGTTCATAATTGCTACAAAAAAGTTAGTTAAAACTAACTCAAAATCAAGAAACTGGTCAGAACCTACAACAGAGTCTGTAAGTAGTCGGCTACTTCAATGCGGACCTCGTCAAGTTGTTGTTGGGTATACCCTTTCCGATCCTTTACCGCCCACTACAAATACATATAACAATGTATGTCATAATGATACACCAATATTTAAAACATAGTTTTTTGTCAAATTACAATGCTTATACCTTGGTTGAAAACGAAGGCGTGTCATCATTAATGAATGATACATCAGTTTATTGATAGTGAAGATGGGAGGTCCACGTCCATCCAATCTGTTGGTTATATCTGGGAGTGTTAAAAAGAATTGAGGACAGGAAACTTTTGCTTGCGCAAGTTTTGTAATTCAAGCATTGCAAGTTAGTGCAAGCATGAGGAATGTGATGCCACTGGCATTGTTGGATTCCACAAGGATTCCATTCTCAAATCTGGAAGCGAATTGGAAGCAGCATTGGTTATACATAACTATCAAATCCATCAAAATTGTAAAGCCGAATTACAGAACAAACAACATGGATGACCACATACACATTAAACCAGAACTGCAACTAGTAGGAAGATAAGACACTAACCAGAACTTGTTCCAGCTTAAGGCGTATAGACTCAACCGGTTATTCATCTTACTGTTAAAATTCTCAGCTTCTCAACCACATAGCAAATCTATCCCCAGTTCAAATTCTCAACTTCTCAACCACAAGCAGGTTCCAAATGATTCAAAAGCTCACTAACGTTAATAATCAAATCCTCAGCAATCTACATAATTTCTTAACTCTATAAAGCATTACCAGCTATTCAATCCAAACCCCATGAACATCACCTATAAATTCTTATTTTCGTACTCCTAGATGCATTTCCAACTTCTACCATGAAGGAATAGCAGATTCCAATTAATTACCAAACAAACAACACGGCTACAATGCAGGTAACCATCAATATTTCCAAAGGTACGAGTATTACCTATCTCAATCACAAAAGCTGCAAGATCTTCTTTGTCTTTGGATCAATGGCATTGATACTGAAAATACAATAATTAAAAGTATAAGGAAAAGAACCATAACTATAAAGATCTTAATATATATAAAAACAAAAGCTTAGACTCTAGCTTGACATAGAATCCTCCTTTGAGCCTTGCTTCATGCTTCAACTGGACCAACTCATTGTCCTATATAATGCACAAACGTAGTATGTTAACATGAAGAATAAACATAAATACATAAACTGAAAATACTCACTGATCTCCACATCTTAAACTGAAACACACCATACATACATAAATAATAAAAGATACCAATAGACACAGAAAGAAAGAAAATAATTTATTACAACAATAAGCATACAAACAATGTGAGGTCATGTCAAAATTGGATGATTTGATATAAATGATTTAAGGTTATGTAGGATAACACAAGGAAGATAGTGGAGATGTTATGCGGTTATGCTTGTGATTATGGTGGGTTAGTATACGTAACAAGTTTACAGAAAAAGAGGATTTAGTATAGCAGTACTTTTTAAATAGAGATACAGAAGAACAAGTCTGACAAGAATGCAGTGTCATTTGCTTAACTATTATTTTAAATTGTTGATAGACCATCCAACTAGAAAAGATTAAAACAAAACAATGGGTAATTAAAAACCAGATCGTATCTACTTTTTCAAATCTTGACTCTAATCTGGTGATTTAAGATAAGAAGATTAGATGTTCTGGTCATTATCAACTATCAAGATTTCACAAAAACCTGCAATGGATTTATTCCAGTTTAATCTCTATTAAGAATTCACGTTAAAATAGCACTTATTCTGAAACAAAAGTGCAAATGCATATACAACATAGCATATAGAACAATGATCCAACAGTCAAATAAGTATATCCTTAATAAGTGCTGCAACATCTGTTCTATGTGTTGAAACTCAAAATTCAAAAGGCACGGATGCATCTTAATTATTACAACAAACCTGTTTTTGGCTCAGCTTTTTGACATTCTCCTCTTGCCACTCACGGTACATCCTGCAGGAACCTGCCACTCAGCTGTAGGCAAACCATAAACAAGAAACGTGAGTAATCCTGAAGGAACATGAAAAATGAATGAGACCCAAGTTCATGAGGATGAGCAGTTTAAACACTACAGAGGAAGAGCAGTTTAAAACAGTATCCTAGAAAACAGACCATTTTAAGTAAGGTAGATTAGAAGGTGCTTTGAGGTGATGTAAGGGTAAACTATAGGTACATGATTGTTTAAGAGTTTGAAAAGACTGAAACTTTAATATTTTTAAGTTTAATTACATACAGAAAATCACTCACACATTCTTGAGTACACTTACAGATACTGAAGTTTTGGCAAATTGAATACTTCTTTACCTGTAAAAAATCTCAATCAGATTACATATAGAAATTGAAGAGACTAGCTATATCCTAATATACTTAAAAACAGAAATTACACAACAAAACAGGGAGTACCTCAAGTAATAATTGATGTAAAATGAAACAGACAAGAAAAAAAGGATGAGAACAAAAGACGTAATTCTGCAGCTATAACTGCAACATCCATGTTCCCTTAGCCATTAAAGAGAGATATCAGGAAATAAAGCAATCAAGCCAAGAAAATAGCACCCTCTAGCCATAGGACGTAAAAGGCCAAGGTACTGCATTCTAAAACATTAGATACAAAGTATCTAATGTTTCTGTTTCATTGTTTATCTACTGATCTTGACCTTTTCAATAATAACTATCAGCCTCCTTTATAGGGTAGGAAGAAAAAAAATCTGGAACCAAAAAAAAAAAAAAGAAGCGAAAAATTAACAACTGAACTATCAATTATTCTGCGTATCAAACACCGTGTACTTATGAACCTATTTCCATGCAATTTCATTTTTGATATGTTCTTGAAATCAATGAACTATTCAAGACAAATATTGCCCCCTACATATATGTATTGAAAACATTATAAAGAAATATCTGTACTTATGAACTTGGAAAAAAATGGATGCATTCATTCATTCTGAAGATAATTTGAAAATCAAGATAGAAAAAAAAAAAAAAAAAACAAAGCAGATACATGCAGCAATTGGCTCACCCAGCTCCAAACTTCTGAACATGCAAATCAGCAAAGAAACAATTGCTTACAATTCTTAACAACGAAACCTCTTCTATTTGTCTGCACTCCAAATCCCCATCCCTTGAATACGTACAACCTCTAGACTCACCGCACCGTACAAAATAAAGAAACCAATCGGAACATATGAACAATTCAATAAAAAACATTTCAAGTTTAAAAACCAAAAGCACAACCCAAATTTTCACCCTTGTCAATCATTGTGATAAAAACCAATGCATCAAACACTCAAATCCTGTCACATTCCTTAAATATCTGTTTCCTTTGACATTTTGTCAGCCAGATTATGACTACCACAATATATAGTCTAATTATTAGATGATAAGTCATTGGCCACACACAGGAGTGAAGAGGTGCGTGGCCTTTTCACTCTTCCAAATCCCATCACAGTCCCAAAGACCTTCCACAAATTCATACATTGCATTCAGTCCCAAACACCCAATAGAAATAGACCCTTATAACAAGTAAAAGACCTTCACTCGCATATAAGTAAATGTACAGATTCTGTTTGCTTGTTTTGAAGATTTTATTATTTAAAAAGATTTAGATACATTACTCTAATTGTAAAACTCTGAAAGTATGTTAACTTGTTCCTGCAACTTTGTTATATATAAGCATTACAGTACTTTCTGGGCTTAAATCTGGAACCTTTATAACTACCCGACACATCGATTACTCTCCTGTAATAACTAACATGACTATACCAAACAAGATTTTCAGATAAATTTGTCATCAAAGCAATAATAAACACTTCCACAAGAACCGAAAAATGCACAATAACCCAGATGAATAACGTTAAAGATCCAAACTTCAAACTACCCTTTGCATTTCCAGGAGAATCAAAGCTACCTAACCCAGGCGGCGCCGCAGCACCCGATTCCGGTCAATCTCAGCCGCTGCTTGAAACTCCTCCTCCCTGCCTTGGCTGCATCGCCATCGTCCATTTGCTCCCTCAGAACCTCAAGAATCATCTTGGCCTCCCTTCCTCTCCGGACCGCTTCCTGCAACATCAGACTGAGTTGACTCATTCTCAAATTTGAAGTATTGAACAGAACCCACCACTGGATTAACAGAAACAGGCTTTAGTATATTAGTAATATATGTTTGAAAAACAGAAATTACACAGCATGTCAATACAATGATATTGACATAGATTCTACATTTCTTATTTGGAGAACAAGAAGAATCACTTATCTTGAGGAGATCTAGTCCCAGTGGTCTAGCTCTACTTAGAAGATAGACATCTTGATATTGACTTAATTAAACACAATGCTATTTGACAAATATAAGGCAATAGTAGCAAGAGTCCAAGTCCTGCTAAAATAAAAAAAACCCATAGCATCGACACTAGAGATCCAAAAAAATGCAATTGCATACTTAATCATAGATCCAAAGTTCTATTTCTACAAAATGTTCTCGAAACCAAGAGTATGAACTGTTGAAGTAAAAGAATATGAATTAAACTAGGAGGGAGCACCGACATTCGTTTTTAATTGAGAACCCTCATGGCTCTCGCCTTAACAGCTGCCTGTGGAGGCCAGGCCTTGTCTTCTTGACATGCTCTTTGTATCTATTAAGTTCAGCATCAAGCTTCTTCATCTTCTCATCCACTGTATCGCCTTTTTCATTACTCTATTTGTTTGTTTGCAAATAAACCAACAGTTTTAGCACAGAATATATCAATCTAAAGCTAAAACGCCTAAGCAAGAAATCCCACTGGTCATTGAATGACCTAGAATTAAGCCCAGAACCAATTAAGCTCCAACAGTAATACAAACACAGAAGGAAGCTTATTAATCACTAATTAAAGTTTAAAACAATAGCCCCAGGGCATAAACTGAAAGAAAGAGAGAGAGAGAAGAGAACGAACCTTATCGGAGGCATCTCCAATAGAAGAAGGAGGCTCTAAATCTTCCTTGGCACTGAAACCTGCAGCGATAGTGAGAGAGATCCCGAGACCGGCGGCGATAGTGAGAGAGATCTTGGTGGTGGCGATGGCTTCTCAAGATTATTGAAATTAACGGCGAGATTGAGAAAGAATCTGGTATGCTCCAGTTGCTCCATGGTAGGGACCTGATCAGAATCTGGTCGCTTCACTGGCGGTCTCTCTGGTATGTGGATCATGGCGGACTTGAGATCTTGAGATCTCGTCGCACTCGATGTTGACCTCTTCGAGCTTGCAGGGGTACAAGGAGAAGTAGCCGTCGGTGAAGGGAGAGAGAGAGAGAGATTGATTGTGCTTACAATCGAGCTTGAGAGAGTTGAAGGGAATGGAGGTGCCCAAGATGGCTAGCTCAGAGGCGGAGGAGGAAGACGAGGAGGTCGGGTGAAAATGAGTTAGGGTATGGGAATAACTCAAAGTCGATGCAAGTCGTGTGAGAAAAATAACAGAGTGCGGGGGGAATGAAATTTTAAGTCCCGCGTTTCTCAAATTTTTCAACTTAGTCCTTCCGCGTTTTTGAAAATTTTTCGTACAAAACTTTTCTCATCGGTTTCTTTGGTGACTGATGTCTATAATAACAATAGAAATCGGTTTCTTCACAAACTGATGTTAACATGATTTTTAACATCAGGTGCAATCCTGACCGATTTAATAGTGGTGATGTCTAATGACATTATTCTAGTAGTGTTTTGACTGTAAATGCAGGCAGAGGAAGCAGAGTTTACGCTGGTGGTGTATAGGAACGCCGCAAATCTACTAGGAAAGCAGCTCAAACTGAGAACCGCCACGCCTATCTCATCAGCAATAAAGAAGTTTCTTAATGAAGATTCTATACTGGAACTTAAGGGGTATTTCAAATGACCCCACTCAAAATGCTTTGAAAGAGTTTCTCCGGGTTCACAAACCGGAAATCTTGTGTATTGCTGAACCATTTGTTTCTTTGGACTCTATTCCCTCTTCTTTTTGGCGCTCTCTTGGTTTGGTTGCTGTTGGTACTAATGATCGTGGAGAGGCGTTGCCAAACTTATGGGTTTTTTGCAAGCTCTCTTTGATTCCATGGGTTCGTATTCTTTATTCGACTGATCAACAGGTTACTTTTCAAGTAATGTTTGATCAAGTTAATTGTATTTTCACAGCGGTTTACGCTCGCTCTACGATGGCAGATCGTCGTAGTCTTTGGTTTGATATTGCTGAAGTTAAGTGTAGATATGTTTCTGGACCGTGGTTAGTTTTTGGAGATTTCAATGCGGTTCTAGGAGCTCATGAAAAGAAGGGTGGTGCTCCTGTTTTTATTCGTTCTTGTGAGGAATTCCAGGCTATGTCGGACGAATGTGAGCTTGTTCACGTTCATACTAAAGGAGCTTAATTTACTTGGGCTCGGAGACGGGGCCTTCGGGGCAATGTTGAGCTTCGTCTTGACAGAAGTCTTGCTAATTTAGAGTGGTTGGATGTGTGGGATCAGTTCGAATGTTGCACTCTTCCTCGGATATGTTCTGATCACAACTCGTTGATAATGTCTTTCTCTAAGGGCTCAGGGAATTATCACAGCCTTTTTAGGTTTCGTAAAATGTGGTTAGAACATTCTCAATTTCATGATTTTGTTCTACAATGCTGGCTCTCAGTTAATTCTCACGGTTGTCCTTTGTCTGTTCTCCAACATAAATTGCGTGTTTTGCGTAAAGCTCTTAGAACTTGGAATGGGAGGTCTTCAGGGACATTCATCGGCAAGTTGAAGATGATAGTACTGCTTTGGAGGCATTGCAAGATGCGATTGCTTGTTCTGGTGGGTCCGACTCAGAGTTTGCCAAAGAGAATGAACTCCAGGCTAATTTAAATGAATCTCTTCGTTTGCAAGAAATATTATGGCGTGAGAAGTCTCGTTTGAGTTGGTTGTCAGAGGGTGATCGTAATACTAAATTTTCCCATGCTATGTGTCGAGCGCGCAGGTCTCGGTCTTCTATTACTCTCCTTCGAGATGATAATCAGGTGTTTGACGACCCGATCTCTATTCATAACCATATTATTGCCTTTTATTCAGATCTTTTTGCAAAGCATGCGGATTATTTGGATAATGGTCTAGTTGACCGTGTTATCCCATCTTTAATTACTGAGGATGAAAATTCAGCTCTTATTCTTATTCCTATTCTTAGCTGCAGTGAAGTCTTTGGATCTTGATAGTGCTCCGGGTCCGGATGGTTTTACAAGTCATTTTTTTGTTTCTTGCTGGGATATAGTTGGTGCTGATGTGGTTAGTGCAATACAATATTTTTTCACTCATGGGCAGTTAACTAATTCATTCAATTCAGGGCTCATTATTTTGATTCCAAAGGTTGATCATGCTGACTCGATTAAATAATTTCGTCCCATTGCGCTTACAAACTTTGTGTTTAAGATTATTCCGAAGATTCTTGCTATTCGGCTTGGCTCTATTGCATCTCAGATAATTTCTCCTCAACAACATGCATTTATCCTAGGCCGAAACATCTCAGATTGTATTCTAACTACTTCGGAATGTTTTAATTTGTTAGACTCTAAGTGCTATGGCGGGAATGTCGCGGTCAAGGCGGATATCACTAAGGCCTTTGATACCATCTCTTGGGATTTTCTTCTTCATGTTCTTGAGGTCTTTGGATTTCATCAAAAGTTTGTTCTTTGGATACGAGCTCTTCTTTCTTCTGCTAAGCTCTCTCTTCTAATTAATGGCAGACAAGTGGGTTATTTTTCTTATGGTAGAGGTGTGAGGCAAGGTGATCCTCTGTCTCCCTTACTTTTCTGTATCGCTGAGGAAGTTCTTAGCCGAGGTTTATCTACATTAGTGGCTTCTGGTCAACTGCAGCTTATATCTTCGCCACGTGATACTCGAGCTCCTTCTCATGTTTTATTTGCTGACGACGTAATTATTTTTGTCGGGGCACTTCACGCAATCTTACGTTGCTTATGAATTTCTTTTTTGAATATGGTAGTGCTTTTGGGCAAATTATCAACAAAGCAAAGTCTCATGTTTTTATTAGTAAGCACATTTATCATCGTCGTCACTCTATTGCCACCTCGTTGGGTATTCCAATTGGTTCAACACCCTTTACATACCTGGGAGTCCCTATTTTTCATGGGTGTCCGAGGGAATTTATTTCCAACCAATTGTTGACAAAATTCGTCTGCGATTCTCAAGTTGGATGGACTCATATTTGTCTATGGCTGGTCGTCTCCAATTAATTAAATCAGTGATTTATAGCATGCTTGTGTATAGCTTTCAAGTGTATGAATGGCCAATATCTTTACTTCGGCGTCTGCAGGTCTGGTGTAGGAACTTTCTTTGGTCTGGTTCTATTGAGAAAAGAGGTATTCCTTTGGTAGCATGGCGATCTTGTTCTGCTCCAATGAATGAAGGTGGTCTGGGCGTAAAACAACTAGTGCTTCTTAATCAGTCTCTTCTTTTGAAGCGAGGTTGGGAGATTTTTTCTACAAGGACATAGGGTTGTTCTTTTATTCGTGATCGCTTTTGGCGTAATGGTAATGTTCGTCGTTCTTATTCTCCTTCATCCATTTGGCTGGGTGTGAAGAAATTTTGGCCTGTTATACAAGAAAATGCAAGATGGCTAATAGGATCTGGGGATATTTTTTTTTGGCAAGATAATTTTATAGGTCGGCCTCTTGTTGATTTTTTTCAGATCTCATAGTGGTATGGTTGATAACCTCTCAGGTTCTGTAGCTAATTTTATTGTAGATAGATCATGGGTTTTTCCTCCATTGCTCCAGCTTCATTTCCCTGCTTTGTCTGAGCTGGTCAGCCAAGTGCCCATTGCTTTGGACCCATCCACGACAGACACTTTGGTATGGTCCTCTTCCTCATCTGGCGAGCTTACTACAAAAGTTGCTTTTCACTTTTTGCTCCAGCCTTCTCCTTCAGTTGATTGGGGAAGGTGTATATGGTCGAAATTTATTTTGCCAAGAATGTCGCTGTTGACTTGGAAGGTTCTTCGTGGTCGAGTACTTTGTGACGATTTTATGCAAAAAAGAGGTTTTGCCTTAGCTTCTAGATGTGTACTATGTCGGAAGGATTGTGAATCTTTGAGTCACATTTTTAGAAGTTGTCCTTTTGCTGAAACCATTTGGAGCTGCATGATAGCAAAGTTTGAGCTTGTTGCTCCCCCATTGTCTTTATATGACATGCTTCAGTTGGGATTGACTAATGGTCGCAGCCCTCAATTAAAGGAATTATGGGTAGCATGCTTCACTTCAGTGCTTTGGTTCCTTTGGCATGCTAGAAACAAGGCCAAATATGACAATAGATTTATTACTGTAGTGGGGGTGTGCAGGCTAGTCTTTGGACATATTCAATCTGCTAGCCGTATTGCTTCAGGACACATGCACAATTCAATTCAAGATCTCTGAATTTTGAAATGTTTTGGTGTGACATGTCGTCCGCGTCATGCTCCACGAACAATAGAGGTGAATTGGCATCCTCCTTTTTTGGGGTGGATCAAGATCAACTCAGATGGAGCTTGGAAGCATGATTCGGCGCGTGGCGGGTATGGTGACGTTTTTCGGGATTACAGAGGTCATGTTCTTGGTGCTTTTGCTTCTAATTTTGACATCCCAAGCTCGGTTGCAGCAGAGGTTATGGCGGTAATCAAAGCGATTGAACTAGCTTGGGTGAGGGATTGGAAACATGTATGGCTGGAAGTTGATTCTTCTCTTATTCTTGACTTTCTTCGGTCTCCTTCTTTGGTGCCTTGGCAGCTTCGGGTTCAATGGAATAATTGTTTATTTCGCATTTCTCAAATGAATTTTCATTCATCTCATATATTTCGCGAAGGGAATCATGTTGCTGATGCCTTAGCAAACTATGGCACGTCTTCTACTGACTTTGTGTGGTGGGATACAACTCCTAGTTTCATTGCTTCCAATTTTAATGAAGACCGTTTGGGTCTTCCGAAGTTTAGAGTTCGTTAGATTGTTTTTCTTTGTGGTTTTCTGTTGGTATGGAGGTTTTGGCTTAGTCCCCCTCCATTGTAACTTCTCTTTTTCGCTAATAAATTTTTTGGGGTGTTAGGGACTCCTCCCTCACCCTGCTTCAAAAAAAAAAAAAAAAAAAAGGCTCCACCCACACCAAAAATTAGAACTTTGCAATTCAGATACAATTTAAGGAACAAAAATCTCTATCGAATAATCACCAAGGGTCATACCCAACAAAATTGACTACAGAATTTACATGAAGATGTTATTTTTTATGCTGACAAACTGGGAGCATGCGGAAATTCCGACTTGTCTATGCCAATCAACAACCCCTCTCATTATCAATGTAAGCAAGACTAAGAACCATAGCAGAGACCAGCCTCAACAACAACAAAAGATTGAACCGAACTCTCTCTCTTTCACTCTCTCTTTCTGTCAATTTTAATTCTCTCTCTTCTAACTATAAGATAGTAGGAACGAATCGATGCTATACAGACAGAATAGCAGCAGTTGGTGCCACTTGATGCTTACAGGTGGAGGGGGCAATTACGCAAAATAGCAGGCAGGGGCTAATAGCAAAATCGCCAGTCCACTATTCATAAGAAAAACACTCATTTAGTGTATACTAGAAACTGTGCCCGCACTTTGCCGCGAGTTTTGGAGCTAACACAATGTTATTTAAGGACCAAATTTAAAACCATAGAAAATATAGTTAACATGATTAACTAAAGATTAAGTCTGTTTTACAACAAAAGATGAAGTAGATCAAGTCCCTCCATCAGCTTCCCTCCTTTCCAAATATCTCTTCAGCTTGACCTGAATGAAAAACAAACATTGCATAATTAGGTAATAAAAAAAAAAAATGAAAATACAAAACTAAAAAGAAACCATGTACTGAAATCTGACACCTTTCGTCACCATTTTGTGGAAAATCGTTAGGTATGAATATGTTAGACACCTAATGTGGTGGTAACCCCTACAGCTTCGTCTAGAGCTGGGCGTCAAGCCGTGTAGGAAGACAAGCCCTAGCCACTGTAGCGAACCCTAAGAATCACCCTCACTCAGCCAAAGAAAGATGAAGAACGGGAACGAAACTAAATAAGGCGTTTCTAGCTCTAATTTCGGCTGAGCTTGTTGATTGTGGCAAAGCTCAGGAAATATGGGAGAATCAAATACAGTGCTACGACATAATCACTTTTCAACAATCAGTTTTTTCATGACTGAAATTCATGTTGTATAGGATGGTTGTTTCTTTTCAGTCCTTTTATGTTTTCCTTTGATTCTAGTTGGGATTAAAATTCAAATAGGTGTACTTGAAATGCCCTTTTTCCTTCCACAGTTGATAAGGTCCCTCGAGATATGCCTGGTATCACAGCATGCATAGATCGAAGTTGACAACAATCCAGCGATCAATGCAAGTAGAGTTCAAAAGTGTCTGGAAGAATAGAGAATTAAAAGCACCATTAAGCTAAAGTATCTACAATTACATTTAAATCATGGTGTTGAAGGGAACAATGAGTAGAACCTCTTACGCTGAGAGTAACTGATAGATCACATGTAAAAGGTTAACAATACCTTGTTAAAGTTCCATGTTCCCATAATAGGAGTGCAATTATCACTATTCACTATGCCAAAAAGTGCATCAGACGACAGAACTGTTCTGTCGTCTGAACAAACAAAAATGTGTCGTCTAGTACGGTGTCGTCTCTTGGGGGCATCAGACGACATAAAAAAATAAAAGTCTTGTGTCGTCTGATGAGTTTTGCATTTTGGGAACATTGTGATATGTTTCTTTAAAAGCATTCAAACAACAGTTTTGTATTGTCTGATAAACAAAACAACCACAGTATTTTTTAAATACTATTGTGTGAAGCATATTTGCAAGACTTATTTATGTGGTCTGAATGCCCTTAAATAAGAAATATGAAGACTCTTATGTAGTGTCTTCTCTCATACAACAACATTTAAAGGTTGTGCTAATTTACTTTAAACGACAATTATATGTGGTCGTAAAGAGCATCAGAGGACAATTAAGTGTCGTTCTAGGGTACATACATACGACACTTAAGTGTTGTGTGAAAGGTCTTTTATGAGGTCTTTTTATGTTGTCTGTGATTGATTCCAACCACACTTATTTGTTGTTATTATACGTTTTAGCCAACACTTTCGTCTAACTTATGTTGTTGTTTTGCCCTTTAGACTACAATTTTCTGTCGTCCCAATGCCAAAAAGACAATAGACTTCTATTTGATTTTTGTGTTGTTTTTGTTTAGCTGCAACCACACATTTTGGTGTGCTTTTGTTGTAGCTTGCAATTTGAGATAACACATATTAGTAGTCCCCTGTTACAATTGGTATGCATGCATTCTGGAAATTAAAATTGCCCATTCATGAAAGTATGAAACCCACATCCAAAATCATTCATTGCAATTTCTATTAATCCACCATTGTCTTATGTACACAACCTAATCATGAGCATCGATCAGTTCAAAATGTCTCATATCTACTAATCTGAATATGCAGACAAGTCCAAATGCTTAATGAATGAAGAATCTACTAGATACAAGTTAATAAAGGAACTACCTAGCTACACTGTTGTACCAGTTTCACAATCTGATCATGAATTGAATCACCCGAATCATAGAAGTGGTCATAGAAAACGGAAGGTATTCCGGGCTGCGTGAGTATATATGCATAACCCTGCAGATAATATGCACATAGAATGAAGTTATATCCTTGTTTTGCTGGATCAGATATCATGCAACCAAGGAAAAAGCAGTTTAGCAGAATAATAAACAAAATATTGAAGAAATACAACAGGCTGTGAACTTGAAGTTACCCTTCAGCATTTTCTTGTTTTGTATGGCCACCTGTACTTACCCAAATATTGAAGAAATAAAGCTACAGAGTACAGACATCTCCACTGGATAGGGAGCTGGGTTCCAGCATCAGAAGAAGCATTAGATCTTCAACCCTGCTAGATTTTGGGGAAAGATCAAGGACTCAACCTGAAGCTATTAAAAAAAAAAAACCACATGTTGATGATAAAAGATATGCATCCCTAGAATATATAAACTGAAAGTAACTAATTAGCTAGACAAATAAAGTTCCATATTTTGTAATTTGAAAAGTACTTAAAAAGATCTAATTCATTAACTTGTCCCAACAGATAACCTGTGTCATCAAGAGTGATGCACCCAATGAAATATATATAAATTTACAATAAAATATGGCTAGCAGGCGAGTTTCAGTTGCCCCAGTTAGCATAATCATGCATTACTCTGCATTTTTAATTAATGGACGAGGGTTCCAACAGTCTTCTCTTGAGCTCTATTTTATTGGTAGAAATTAGTTTCTTGAGCAAAAGAACATTGAGGAAAAACTGTTCAGAATGAAATGGAAAACCAAAGTTCTTACAGGTCAGTTTAATTTCAAAGCACATATACCCTGGCAGCATATTGACGTGCAAATTTCTCGTCTCCAATTAAAGAAGTCAAAAGTTCTACAAGTTCCGTCAAGACTTACCAAGTGAACTTGGGGGATAGAAGGGCGGAAGAGGACCCGGCAAGGACAGAGAAATAAACCACAGAAAGAACTGCTTTCAAATGTCTGCGACACTGCAGTCGCATTCAACTGGTTTAGTAGCAACTTGCAATGTAGAACAACACAAACATCAGTGACAGTCTAATAGGTGCAACCGTGACAAAAGAAATGGAAGTATTGTTCTAGCTGGATTTATCAGGATGGACTGACAGATTTGACATTATTACAAAAATAAGACCATTCGTTCTTACTTTTAGTGAGATGGGATAACAGAACGGTCTAGGGTACAAGCCAGAAGCAATATCCACATAATGAATGTTGTTACTATTAATTTCACTACCCACTGATCGCGTTAAGTATATTATAACATTCCTACAAAAAGAGATAAAACAAAGAGTGATATAGCTATATAAACAATGAAGACAGACAAAAGCACAACCTAGATACAACCAAAGAAAAATCTGGTGTTGAATTTCCTTGCATGAGAGCTCATGGTCAGAACATCCCAAAGCTTCTTGAAATAACTGCAAGTGCAGACACTCGAATAGATGCCTCAGCTGCTTTATCTTATTATGGAGCATTCAACGAACTGCTAATCTTCTAGGTTATCCTTTGTCAAACGTTACCCGTTTGATGTTTACAAGCCATCTAGAGTCGTTCCCAGAGTGTTTCCGTAGAATGGAATTCAGGACTCTTAAATTCTCTCTCATGCCTCAAAAATATTAATTAATTAAGATTAGAGTATACCATGGCAACAGGGATCATATAATAGAGTTATGACTGGTCAAACAAGCAAGTGATTAATCAAGTCCCACTGAAAGATTAAAAAGGACAACTGATAAGAAACTACTTGATATAAGTGAAGAGCAAGTACCTAGGGTTGGTAAGGACCTGATTGTAAACTACTTGGTATATCAACCATCAACTTGAAATTCCAATGCCATTGTAAATGCTTTTAGCTTGCTGTGGGAGCCAAAGCAATTTCCTGTTCAATAGATACATTGTCAGCTAATTGAAGATGGTCAGTTCCAAACAAATAAAGTTCCATAAGCAGATATGCGCCCCTAACATTTAGTAACTAACCAGCTAGAGAAATATAGTTCCATATTTTGTAATTTGAAAAGTACATAAGAAGCTCCTCTGCATTAAGCTCATCATGTTACAATAAGAGTTGTACAACATTGAGCTATTAATTTGCTATAAATAAAAAGGTAAAGAATATGTTCACAGCAGAACTAAGTTAGCAATTAGATCCCAAAAGGATTCCAAGTGGTACTTACAAACAAAAGTGCTTTTCTTTTACAAGAGTCGACCAAAACAAGAAAACCTACTCTCCACTGCCCCGTTACCCAAACTCTTCTAAAACCGAAACTAAAAGAACATAAAGCAAGTCAACCGTAGATGCTAAACAACCCAAATGCAAACCCTTCACTTCTGAACCCTTCACTTTTTTATTCTGTTAAATATCTAATAAGCTTCTGCAAGAACTGCTAGGGATCCCATATTTGTGTACCAAATGATCGGGCAGTGTCTCATTTCTTTAACAAATAAGCTACTAACATAGACCATCATTTGGTAAACAAGTACAGTACACAAACTTTGGATCCTTTGGACTACTGCTACAAGAAATTTCCTTAACATCAAAATGGATGTACAAATGTATCCATCATTGAAGCTAATTTTTCGAAATTCCTACTTATTTCCTGTGATGAGAAACAAAAAGAGAAAAACAAAATACTGATTGCAAAGAAGCAACTAGACATACAAATTAGGGAGTGATAGCCTAAACTTTCTGGTACCATAGATAAAGAATTTCTGATGACAAAACAAAAACAAAAAGCTAATCTTATAGTCTACAAAACAAAAAAAGAAAGGCAGTCTACGAGATATAAGCATATAAGTCATATAAGCAAGCTGGAATTCCCAACCAACAACAAAGCTGCATTATCCAACAAAATAGCAGGATCCCACCTGATTCTTCAGTAGATCAATTGTTTTACTGAAAGCACATTTCAAGATATAATATCTACATTACTGTTTCACTTAATAATCAACTTCTGCTCCTCCTGTGTATACATTTGCAAACATGTAAACAAAACATTCAACTTATAACAGAGAGGTAAGCATACAAACCTTGAATCTGTAACTCCCATCCACGTTGACGTAACAATGATAGACGTGTGCTTCCAGAATCCCAATCAAAACTCTATAATACATCAAAAATATAAAAGGGAAATCAGGCAGATATAATAATGGATACGAAGGTTAAGAGTATGACGGACCTTGAAACCTCTCATGAAGTTGAACAGGAACATTAGTAGAGAGTCTCTGATAAGGCGAAATGCATACGGCTTTTGATGGAGAACCAGAGGGATACGCTGATTGTCCATGAACAGATGTTCGATCAGTAAATACCCCACCTTATTTATGTTCGATCAAAAAATAAACAGACAAAGAGGCGAACGGATCTGATCAAACAAAACCTTAAGAATGAGGGACTGCCGTAAGAGAGGGATCAACCCAAATCCCAGAAATCGCCGAGTCCCTGCCAGAACCTACAGAAACGACACACTGGTCTTGGAATCGACGATGGAGGAGTTGAGTGCGTTCTGGAGAAATGGATGTGTTGGGTTCGTGGGGTTAAGTGTGCAAGACGACAGCGACTCCGTCGCCTTCGTCACCTCCTTCTCCAACAACTCCTCCTCACCGCCTTCGCCACCTCCTTGTCTAACAACATTTCAGATGAGGGACTGAGGGAGATTGAGAGTTGTGAGATGAAATTTCAAATAATCAAATCTATTAACTGGAGATCGATGGGTCGGAGACCAACATCCCAACAATGAAGTATAGAGAGAAGGTTTACTTACAGTGGGTCGAAGCAAAGCCGTGGGTCTGCGGTTCAGCTGTTCGAGATTACGAATAGGAGCTAGCTTAGAGAGGCTGAGGGAGTGAGATGACTGACTGAGAGGTTAGAGCTAGCTTAGAGATAAGGCCGAACCGTCGAACTTTGCGGTGGGTCGGCGGCGACTGAAACTGAGGGACAGAGGGAGTGAGTCGAAGAGAGGTTGAGGGTCAGGGTCAGTCAAAATCTCGAATAGAGGCTGAGGGAATGAGGGATTAGGGTTAGCGACTAGATTTAGGTGGGTTTGCCACGCCCAGTGGCGACGGCAGTTGGTTTTTGATTGAAAGTGATTGCGGTGGCTGTTGGGGAGGTTGCGGGGTTTGAGGAAGGAAATGAGAGAGATGGAGAGGAAGACGGGGCCGGGTTTTGCTGAAGCCTGAAGGAGAGAGATTTTTAGACAGAATTTGTGGGAATGAAAAAAAAACACGAAGGGTTTATGTTATGCCAAAAGAGACCTAAAACAAAAAAAGTCAAACTCACCTTATTCAGACAACACTTATATGTTGTCTAAATATCACCCTATTAATTAGTTAACTATAAGGTTTGGGCGCTTAAGAGGGAAAAGACTCAACTTGTTGGAGGGAAATCTAAAATTTCTGCTAGGGTTTTTTCCCATCTTTTCAAACAACATATAAGTGTTGTTGAATGCTCACCATTTATCTAAATTTGAGATAGGAAATCACCACCTTTTACAACTACACAAATATGTTATCTGAATGCTCACCATTTTTCCAAATTAAACCAGTATGGTTTTAGTGTATATTCAGACGACAGAAAAGAAAATTATGTCGTCTGAAAAACTCAGACGACATAAAACAAAACTTATGTCGTCTGATGCGTGTCGTCTGAAGGACTTTTTGGCATAGTGATTCCTACATTCAATTGTTCACCAAAAGAAAGAATATATTAAAAAGAGGACTGACAGATAGATTATGTGAAGAGGACATGTTGATTATAAATTCTCTCTACAAACACCCAAAATAAGATTATTTCTTTACCTTGGAGAATCAAGAACTCGTCCTTCAAATTAAGTCAATTGCTTCTCTACAGAAATACTGCATGTAACTGGAATAAAAAAGAATAAATCAAATGAAAAACAATCTTAGCAAAATCAATTGCAGAGCCCAACTCAAATGAGTCACATAAGAATAGAACAACAAATTGCATCAAGTCAGTCTTGTCTCTAATTGAGTAATCGAGGGGCTACAATTCTGCAGTAAAATGAGTATACCTTTCTGTTGTGTTTTTGGCTCATTGATACAATCTAGAAAAGTTAGGATTCAGAATTCAAATCCAAGTCTAGAAAGGAAAGAGATTTGCGCGCAACTTTTTATAAGTTCTAGGAAAGTTAATCTTGCAGATTCTGCTACGCAGGGGCGGAACGTCATTGGGGCCAGAGATGGCCCGGCCCCCCCCCAAGACATATTATAATCTGATGTGGCCATGTATAATTGGCTGGAGTTTATTGAAAAATTGAAAAATAATTATGTTGTGGCCCCTCCACATTCCAAATTACTCTATTTTATATGCTTTGTGAAAGGAAAATACTAATAAATTCCTTGATGTATGAGATTTCAACCTATTAGTTAGTGCTTTCGAGAAGGAAAAATGCATGTTAAGGAATCAAATTTAAATGGAAAACATTAATACATGCTTTAATATCTACACTCTTAATGAAAAGACTAAATTATATTTTATGTATTTTTTATAAATAATTATTTATTATTTTTTTTGCCCCTCCAGAAATAATTTTCTAGTTCCGCCACTGCTGCTAGGATTTGTATTATAGGCTTAGAAAGGCTTAGTCTATTAGGATTAGGAATCCTAATCCCATGTTGTAGCAGCAGCTTAAGACAGAGAGCGCAGAAAACTAAGAGTCAAGGTGATTGAGAGATAAGAACTAGTCTGAGGGGTTTGAGGGATTTGCAATAAGTACTTGTAAACACCTAAATTCTTCATAGTGCTAGTGAATCTCTCAAGAGAGATCACGAAGTGGACGTAGGCT
This sequence comes from Rosa lucieae, assembly GCA_024704745.1. Taxonomy (NCBI): domain Eukaryota; kingdom Viridiplantae; phylum Streptophyta; class Magnoliopsida; order Rosales; family Rosaceae; genus Rosa; species Rosa lucieae. Next base: position 129,263 of record JANPXK010000169.1, read on the forward strand.
AAAGTTTTGGCTGAACCACTATAAAACTGTTGTGTTTGTTTCTGTTTTCAGTTCATCTATTATTCTGATTTTGCTTAGGTAGTAAAACACAATGATCCTAAGGGGGCTTACACAATACTTTCATCATCCAAAGAGATTCCAAGACTGTGCTGAAGTAAGGCCACAAAATATGCTGAAGATAAGCAATACTGCAGCAAAGCTTCTTCATCAAATGCTTGATATCTCTTCTTTCACTTTGACCAATCCTCTTCATAGAATTGTTGTCCAGCAATCATCAGATTAGAAAGAAATTCCCTTGGGCCCAAACCAAAGAACTAAGCAAGCAGTAAAAAAGGAGGGCGTAAGAAACACAATATTAAATGCATCTGTTGAGTTAGTGTATACATTCTTAACAGAAAGAAAAAAAAAGGTATCATTGTTACCTCCCCCAAATGAACATTAGATCAAAATTGCTTAACAAATTAATACTTAATAAAATGATGACGCTGAAGCATGGAGAGGACAAAACCTTAAATGTGTGAAAGAAATTTTCTGTGGCCAGAAACTTCTCCTGAAGCTTTGGTGTGAAAGTTGATCCTATACTGCAGGGTTGATAGAAACATTTTTCTGATACCAGGCAAAGAGATAATCATTATCAAAACAAAGCGAAAAGGAAATCTATTACACACAAATATGGTAGTACAATGAAGGAGAGTATAACCTTTTTATTTTTGCAACATCATGATAGATATGGCCTTCAAGGAAAGTAGTTGCAAGAGTCACCTCAGGTGTTGGGATCATAAACTCAGGCTCTGAATTCTTCAAACTATTTACAAATCAGATTTCAATCAGAAAACATATTAAAGGCAAGTGAAAAACAGTATATCAAACCATATGACTGTAATGCATAGAGAAAGACGATACTATGTGCAAGTAAGTACATGAAAATGCATTACAATGCAGAAAGGGGGACATTTAGCAAATGCCAACTTCCTATTGTTGCTCTTTGTCCAAGCGGTCTAGGACAAACTCCTTTCTGTTCAATGCGCCAACACATTTGAATAAAAGCTTGACATCATCAAGATAAATGCAAACCATCTTATCATAAAGGAAAAAGATAAACTCAAACCAGTAAAAAATGAAAAAACAAAAACAAAGTCCTTTCCCTCTGTTTTGGGTCTCCTTTCCTTCAAACTCGAGAAAAATAGAAAATGTCACAGAAATCACACTCTCTTCCAAACAAACAGACCCTAAGATTGAATAAAATGCTAAGCTGAGCTATCCATTACATAGAAAAGAGCATTACAAAGCTGGGCATCTTGGTACTTTTAACATAAAGCCCAGTTCCTCCAGTTCAGGGTAAAAAGGAAAAGGAAAAGGAAAAGGAAAATTTACATGTTTTGTGGGCTCATTCTATGCCTTCCTCACAATACTCAGATTTTTCAATTACACGATCAGATCAAGTGGCTATGCAATTCACAAATATAAAGCAAAGCGACCAAGGACGAAGACTAATTTAAAATCCTTGCATATATATATATATATATATATATATTCAATCAACTAAGCATACAACATCCACAAAAATAAAAAAATAAGCTGCACCTTTTCCTATACTGAAAGATCCCTGCCAACCCCGATCCAAATCTTGCTATCTGTTTCTGTCTCTCCCTCTCTCTGTACTGAAATTGGACCTCTTCCAAAACAAACCCAAATCTTGAATTTAATTTGGTATCCAGTTATCAAATAATTTCAAATTTACAATAGTGTTTGAATCTAATAGTCTCTTAAGAATTACTCTACCCAATAGTTCTGTAAGAGCATCTCCAATGGGTTTGTTATTTGGCTTTGGTCAAATTTGAATTTGACACATGAGATGGCAAATTTGACATAGCATGTTTTAACTCCAATGGAGATCTCAAATTTGAATATTATTTAACATATAAAATTCTATTTTAAGAGTTGTTTTCCTTTCTTTCTTTTGTATATTGTAAATCAAAGATCATACAAGGCAAATGGTTCCATTCATGGTCTTAAGATTGGAAGAATTTGAGAAAGCAGATTACATAGGAAAACATAATGCACATTGATCACATAAACATACACAACTTAACTGTCACGAAAACAAACTGATCCAACCTAAAAAAAACTAGAAGGCTTTCTTCAAAAGAGCAACTAGCTAGTCTTCAAAAACCATTGAAGGAATAAACTACATCAAACTTCATATATCACCTTACAAAATTTTCATTTGAAGTTTGGAAAGCAACACAATCTGCAATTTCAGAACACAACGTGCAGTTTCAGATCACAATCTGCAGTTTCAGAACACACATGTATTCTTTTATTACCATTTAGTTAATAAACTGCATTTCATCAACTTTCTGTTCCATTTTGCATACAGCTTAAGCAACATAAACCTATTTAATGCACAACAACTATTGAATCCATTTTGCACACAGAGAAAGTAAAAGAAACATGCTTTAAATCACATTGGACTGTCGTTTCCATTTTGCTCACAGAGAAAGCAATAGAAACTTATTTAATGCACAACCAAACAGCTTTATTTTCCATTTCGCTAACAGAGAAAGCTGAAACCTATTTAATGCACAACAACAAACTGTTCCATTTTATGAACAGAGAAAGCAATCAAAAGGCTTCCATATCTCTTAAGTACATTTCATTTACATTTGTTAGCTAACTGTTCGCTCAAAAATCGTCTCAGCCGCGTGTCACTGGGCCGAGGTCTTCTTTTGCTGACACGTGTCCTTCTGGAGTGGTGACGTGTGCGCAGGAGTACCAACTCGCGGCCGGTAGGCCAAGCGAGGTTTTGTTATGGATTGTAGATCTTGCGCTGATCTGACTTCTGATAAGTTGATTGTGGGCCGAGGAAGGATCCATCTCAGCCACGGGGTTCTCTCTGCCTTAAATGCAAGGACTTTAGCACGGATCTGCCTTAACTAGCCGCAGTCTTCGTGCTGTGTAACTCGGTGATTGAGGTGAAAGTGATTCTTTTTGTGATTTTGTATTTTGTATAAAGTAAATAACGTAAAGTAAACGACAGAAAATAAAAGTGCAGGTAAAGACAAAGTAAAGTGCAGGAATGTAAAGGTGCAGCAAATAAAGTGCAGGAATATAAACTGCTTGAATGTAAAGAGCAACAAAGTAAAGTGCAGGAAAGATAAATACCACACTACTACAAAAACTGCATCACACAACGGTGGAAATCTGTTGTGTGATGTGGACCATGTCTGTCGTCTATCTCGATGTTGTGTGATGAACACACTCACACAACGGTGAAACACCGTTGTGTGAATATCATAGACACAACGCACTGCTTAAAACCGTTGCACCAATTTTGCTCATGCCAATGCCAGAAATTGGATGCGGCGCATTCAATTGTTGTGTCGATGTGGTCAGACAACAGAAGTAAGTAGGGACCGTTGTTGGTTAACTTCTCACACAACAGAAAAATGACACTCAGACAACGAGAGTAATACCACACTGTCGTTGGTTAGCTTATCATACAACAGAAAAATATGACAAGTGTTGTTGGTTGTTCCTTCACACAACAGATATCTAGAGTAATTGTTGTATGTGTGAGGCTCAGTGTTAAATTCTTCACAAGTCATACAACATATTGTTTTTATACCGTTATGTGATTTAATATTAGACAACAGATATATATTTGTTCTGTTGTGTGAGTACTAATGAGACAACAAAATTTTATAGGTACCGTTGTGTGATTACAAATGATTTGTTGTGTGATTAACGTAATGTAATTCACTATTGTTTGTTTATTATCGATTTTTTACCTGAAATATTTGCACAAATATAATACTCAAAATATATTATGTAATGAAGTTCTCTAATTCAAGCATCTAATGTACCAAAAGAGCTAGCATTTGTCAATCATCCATACATTCAAGTATCTATACAATGAAACAAAAAAAAGAAGAAAGTAGCTTGATGACTGCTGCATTGTAACTAACAATGAAAAACAGCAAAAGCAGATACAATATATATTTATTCCAAAAATATGCACATATGCAGTTGCTACATATATGGCTCCTACATAAATTGGTCATTGCTTTCCAATTACTCAGTCCACTCCTACATATATGGCTCCTGCACGGAAACAAGAGTAAGCTCTTCAATTAAATGACCTGCCTCATGACAAGAGCACACTCAGTCATGACAATTGCACGTGAATGGATTCCTGCAAATGTAAACAATGAAAATAACGAAATTAATTCATCATTTTCTCCCAATATACATATCAAATCAATTGCACAACTAAACCAAACAATGACATACGAAGGGAAAGACCAAGCTAAAATGGGTGAGGAATATAGCACAGGCTTGCTTTGATAGTACTCTTCATTTGAGGAGACTTGATAGCATAAATAGGAGGCAGCAAAAGCAGTGTTGGACTCGATCCATGAAGATGAAGAAAGAAGATATTGCTAGAGGTTTGGAAAATAGTAACAAGGTGGATGCAGCTAATGTAGGCAGCAAGATTTTACCAGTAAGTGACTCGACGTTATCAACCTCTACTAACAAAAACCATGACCAACGTGGAGCATCAGAAAAGAAAGAAAGGATTAAGGGGGACAAGACTAAAACATTATCAAGAATGAAGGAGCTAATAAGATGGGCTGCTGCAGCAAAATCAGCTGAAAAGGGTGGAAAATACATTGGCCGAAAGGTATATAATCTCTAGATATAGTATTTACGTTTATATCTAACATCTTATGTTGGCATACCGTGAATCTGGATCACAAATTAAAAAAAAAGGTTCATCTAAATAATAGTTGACAAATATTGATATACAACAACAAAATAACATGTCATATTCTCTCGCAAGAGAAACTTCCTCCAGCTATATATTATCAATCTGAAACATTATTTTCTAGTTTCTTGATTTTGGGCTTAAAACAGTGTTGTATCCATTCAGGTTCTGCAATTTCGCAATCATGGAACTCTAAAACCAGTACCAGATGATGATCAGTTAAGCAATGACTCCCCAAAGATCAGCTTTAGATGGGAATTGGAAAGCTGCTCCACCACTTCCTCTGCCTACTCGGCAATTTCTGTAGCATCTTCATTGAAGAATGATCAAATTATGAACATTCAATCTTTGAATTCAACGAAGCTTCAAGACTCAGATGACTGGCAACCCAAGAATGGGAATTGGATCACTTCAGACTCTGACTGTACGTCATACTTCTTAATCACTATATATCCTTCTTCTTTTTTTCTTTAAAAACTTGCTAGACCTGCTTCGTTTAAACTAACCCTGAGATTATTTTTTTTTCGGACAGTTGTTGTGCTAGAGCTATGAAATGAAGAAGGAAGGCCTAGAGTGTAGTTTTCAAGAGTTGCTTCAATCAAATGCATAATGATTGTACCTTATATATAATAATTGAAGATGTTTAATTTTCTGAGAGTTTGAGACGGTAGATGTTTGAATGTAAAATCAAGGAAATGATTTATCAATGAAATTGGCCTAGATCAGTTTATATTCTAACCAAAGTAATCCATCTAAGTGATGCAAGTTTTAAATTGGTGTCTTATTTGAGTGTCTTCATGGAATTATGAAAAACTTTACCTGTTATCTTCATTTGTTTTAAGGTACATATTTTGTTTTGAGTTGAAGAAGCAGATATATTACATGTGAATAGTTTTATGGGATCTGGCTCCTCTGCATAGATTTTTATCTCAAACCCTTCTAATAACTTTGAGATATAGTTTAACATTACATATAGTTTTACGGTTTTACCTGAAGCTTATTGGTTTATAGCTACTGTTACCCATATTATGAAGATTTTGGACTTTGTTCATTTCGACATGAAGATGGTACAGTCTGGCTCAAATGGCAGATTTTAACAATGACAGATGTAGTGATCATGATCATTTGAGCCAGACTGTACATCCGAGCTGCAAATGGCAGATTTTAACAATGACACTCTTAATTGCCTTTCTATTGTTGATCCATTCGGGTTTAGTAATTCGAAGTTGTGGCACTTTTGCCTTTATATGCAGAAAACATAGTAAGACAGCAGCAAAGGTGGTGCTGGATTCAATCCATGAAGATATGAAGAATGAAGATCTTGCTAGAGGTCCTGGGGTTTAGTAAAAAGGTGGATTTGACTAAAACGGGCCATAAGTGTTAATAACCTATAAGGCGGGTGAACATTATCAATCTCAACTTGTACAAATCATGACCAATGTGGCATATAATAGAAGAAATAAGGGACAAAATTATAACACTATCAAGAATTAATGAAACAGCTATTGAGATAAACTGCTGCAGCAACATCAGTGGCAAATTTAGGATTTGAAAATAGGGTAGGCTACATATTCAGATGTTTTCTTTTGAACGAAGTCCTTTTGTTTTCTTCAAATCCTTTTGTTTTTTGATAGACACTAACAACCCCAATATGCACCCATAATAACCAAAACAGTACTAACCAAATAGTCTAGACAATTCAAGAGAAGTTATCTTCAAGCTGTAAATAGATAGAAGCTCATAGAAACTATACAGTTAATACTACTTCAAGCAAAACCCGGTAGCTACCATAGAAAGGGTGTGGCTCTTAAACTATTGCTTTGATTACTAAACCAAATGGCCATAACTCTAATGAATCCATAGATTGATTGTTCGGGCAAAGCTAAATCATAGAATCATCTAATTGATTGTATAAATAAACTTACAGAGAAGAAAAAGGAAAGAAAGAAAATCAACATGCACAACAAACTCAAACACCAAAACGCATCTTGGTCCGAGGGGTTAACCTATGATCTGATCGCGTGGCTCAAATCAGTACAGAAAGAGAATATTCATACACAATCATCCAAAACAGCAAAACAAGAGTAACCCAGAATCATACACTAGTGAATATCCAGCAAAGCAGCAACTTACCAAGCAAGACTTTGACTGAAGAATCGAACCCAGAATGTGGAAGAGAGCAACCAAGAGCAATGACCAGTTCGAGACTTCAACTGAAAAGTGATAACCCAGAAAGTGGAGATGTTCATGAAAGACAGATCGATTGAAAGTTGAAACAATTATGAATTACCCAGAAAGTGAAAACCCAGAAATTCGATCTTACCAATTAGGCAAGTACCACCGTTAGTCCGTCATGACATCACCGTCGAGGAGAGGCTGGAGAGTAAAGGAGGCCACGCGGCCGTGCCGAAGAGGGAGAGAGAGAGGGGGGGGGGAGACAGTGACTGCAGTAACTGCACAACTCTAAACGACTAAACCTAGAGTCGATTTGGATTTCGCCGACTCAACCACCTCACTCTCCAACTCCGAGTCTAGTTCCTCCTTCGAATAGGTCCCTAGCCCCTTGAAGGCCTATTCACTGAGCACAGAATTGGGCGTCGCAATCGCCTGAGTAGCGAAAACACGCATCGTTCTCAAAACACTGTTGAAGTGAGCCCTTTGCCTATCAGGAAACGCCATCGAAACGTCGCTGCTGCTATTGCTCGTTGCCGTCGTTTTCCCATCTCACCTTATTGGACGGCTTCAGAATCGAGGCCATCATAGTCGGCTCCCAGTAGAGGTGGAGGATTTAGGGATTTAGAGATTTAGAAGGTTGAAATTAAGTGTGGGATTGGAAACTGGGGAGAGAGGGCTGAGAGAGGTTTCACGAGACATAGAGCTTTCACAGAGGATTGAGAGATTCATGAGAGAGATCGAGGTTTCACGAGAGAGAGAGAGAGAGAGAGAGAGAGAGAGAGAGAGAGATTCGGGGAGGCTATTCGAGAGAGGGGTTTGAGAGGCTTTGTATGTCGTGGTAGGTTTTGTTTTCCTTCTCTCTCTCTCTCTTTCCTTTGGAACACAAAGTGGCATGTCAATTAAACCGAGCAAAAAATTATTAGTCTTACTCACACAACAGAAACCTCATCAACTGTCGTCTGTGTGCAGCACTGAAAATCAAAATGTGAAATCGTGGAGGGAAACATGGCGCCTACAACATTTTGGCTCAAAATGTTGCCGCCCAGTTCCAAGTTCACACAACAGAAAAACTTAAATCTGTTGTACAATATTTACAGCTTGCACTAGGCCTATCTAGGGGAAGACATTCAAGCAAGCTTCCTCAAACTTTGGTGCTCAATTTTTCAATCATACAACGGAAATAGTGAAACCGTTGTACCTAATAGCCCAAATTTCAGTGTTTCAAGAGGCAACAACGATCCAGAGTGGAGGGAAATCTGCCACTAAATTTTTTAAGACTCAGACAACGGACAATATTTAATTCTGTTGTGCAATGTAATTCTGATAAAAAAGTTATCACTTTGTTAACATTCACACAACAGAACATCACTAATACCGTTGTACAATAGAGTTTACTTAAACACACAACAGATGATTTCTGTTCCGTTGTGTGATCAGTGTTGTGTGATGCAGTTTTTGTAGTAGTGCCAGTAAAGAAAGCGATAAGATAAACACGTAAAGATTGATAAGTGTTGCTGAAATGTTGAAATGTATTGAGACAAAATTTGTGTAATCGCGTAGAGCGTTTGGTCGAGGACCTCTAACAATGAATCCTATGGTCCTTTTTATAGTGAAGCTAAATTACTGAATGAAGGAAAAGAAACAATTTCAGCCTTTACAGTTAAGACCGCATTGATTACAAATAGAACAGTATTCATGTTTGTGATATCGTTATCAATGATTGATTCTATCATGAGCAATCAATCAGGTCTTGTAACTGATGATTGGCAATAACACCTCCTGATGCTCATTCAAGTTAATTGCCCCAAACTTCAGTAACGTTTCTCCTGACAATCAACCTCTTTGATGTGCTGCGGCTAATTAGCCGCGGTCATTCATTATGACTTGTGAGTCATTTGATTTCTTCTGATTTAATAACGGCTCTCTGCACATGTTATCTTTGGTCATAAATTTGACAATAAGCATTTAATGTGCCGCGGCTAATTAGCCGCGGATATTCATTAAGCTTTGTGGGTCGGCCCACCTATCTGCCACGTGACAATAAACATTTAATGTGCCGCGGCTAATATTCATTAAGCTTTGTGGGTCGGGCCCACCTATCTGCCACGTGACAATAAACATTTAATGTGCCGCGGCTAATTAGCCGCAGATATTCATTACGCTTTGTGGGTTGGGCCCACCTATCTGCCACGTGAGCCTTGCCAAATATAGGTTCAAACACTAACTCTATTAACTCTTTTGCATTTATTAACACAAGTAGCATTTATCAGTCTGCACAACAGAAAACAACACAAAATCTAAAAAATCAAAACAGAAAAATGTATTTAACTCATCTGTATAATTCCTACCGTAATATATGGGAAGGAAAGCCAGAACACAAATCTTATCCATTGCAACCAAATACGAACCGAATCCCCCTGTCATCAAAATTTCCTAAGTTTATTTTTTTCCGGTATTAAAAAAGATGCAACCAAATTTAATTACACACAGATTAAAAGAGCTAATGATTTGAGGGTTATACAGCTAAAGGCGAGGCCATAGCAAGCGACGACGCAAGTTTGGATGACAGTGTTCTCTTGCCTGGTGAAGAGCTACACCTGAAACCCAAATTGGGCCAAGAACCCGGTCCAGGACTTGACTAAGAAGAACCCGAGCAGACCGGCGGCCACATTCAAGAACGGGATGATCCCCACAGTCAGATTCAGCTTATGACCAGGAATTGAGCCCCGGCATCTTCTTCTCCCCTTCTCTTGTAGAGCTTCAATCTGCAGATTCATCAAGTCTTCGTCCGCTGATGAATTGGCAAGATCCCAAAATTCCTCATCTGCACCATTTGAAGATGAAGCTGAATTCTCTTGATCCATGATCCTAAGAAGAGAAAAGAATCTTGAGAAGAGGAAGATTGAAGCTTGAAGTTCTGGGTGATTTTTTAGTGGAAGCTTGAAGTTCAGGGTGAGAGGAGAGGAAGAAAGCCGTGAAAGGGAAAGAGAGTGTGAGAGAGAGTCAGAGAAAGAAACAATAAAAAATTTAAAAACAGCTTCAATGGTTTCTGTCATTTTTGACAGAGGAGAGGTGGATGTCAAATCCACGTGTAAAAAGCACATCTATTGGAGAATGGTTTGGTCGGTCATAAATACCCGTTGGGTGTCCAGATGGCAAAAGACCCATATATTGGAGATGGTCTAAGAGCATCTCCAGCATATATGTTAAAAAATTTGGGTCAAATTTGAATTTGACAGATGATGTGGCATTTGACAATTTTACTATATTTACACTCCAACCCATCAGTTAAAATAAATGTATTTTTTATTAACTTTATGAATATTTTATTAATCACAAAATGCACCATCTCCATCTCCTTCTATTTCTCTTCTTCGCATCCTCCTTTTTCTGCTCTTGATCTCTATCTTTCTCATCCTTCATCATCTCTATCCAAAGCCCATGACTCATTCTTCTGCTCAAATCCAGTTGCATAAGCTCAATACAATCACATAAACATCCAAATCTATGAAATCTAGCCCTTGAATTCTAAGATAGAGCAACAACCCCTTTCATCTTCTTCATCAGATCGATCACAGAGAGACTATTATAGAAAACCTAGAAGCCAAAAACGAAGAATTATAGGGAGAGGAATTGGTGTGAGACATTTCTTGCTTTCTTGTTTTATCTGTGAAACTCTGGTTAAGACTATAAGTGTTGCTTCATTATGGGTACTGGATATGATGAAAGAGAGGGATAAGAAAGAATTAGAGAGGAGTGAAAAATAATTTCAAAAGAAGATCTGGGATTAATCTGGGATTTTGATGTTGTAGAGGTTGTTCCTTTCTCTCTTTACCTATTTTGATTAATCTAGGATTTTGATGTTTTGTGAGATGTGGGAATTAGGAAGAGAGAGACCAGAAGGAAAGAGGGAGAAGAAGAGAGAGTTTTGCTTTGGTCGATCTGGGTAGGAAGAACAGAAGAGAGAGACGTGAAAGAAAGAGAAAGAAGGATAGAGAAACAAATAAAAAAAGAAAAGACAGATGAGTATAGCACTGTCAAATTTGACAGTTTAGTTTCAATATGTCATCCACGGTGGCAATGGCATATGGGTTGGAGAGTATTTTCAAAAGTCATTTATAGCTATTGGACTGCCATGTGGATTTTAACATATCCATTGGAGATGGTCTAAGTGATTTTTAACTCGAATTATGTTAAAGGTAATTACGACTTTATGATATTCATATATGGAGACAATCTAATAGGTTAGTTGAGCTTGAGTTATTACATAAAAAGGAATTGAGACAGTGTTGGTCTCAAAAGCTAAAATTCTTTAGGGTTCTCGATCAAGTACATGATTTACCATGATACGAGAATCCAGATTGTGGTATCTATAGCCAATACAAAACTTCTAAACAGTAATTACTTGTCTTCTCTCATAGAAGAACAACAATCCATTGTCGTCCAGCGGTTAGGATATCTGGCTTTCACCCAGGAGACCCGGGTTCGATTCCCGGCAATGGAACTTTTTTGGCTATAGAGTTTCATTAGTTAGAGCAGTGTTTGAAATAGTTATGATAGCAAAATTTTGATGAAAAAATAATAATATGTAATTATGTTAAAAAAATCGTGTCCACAGTTTTTGATAAGGCTCTCTCTTTCTCTCTCTTTTTTTTTTTTTTTTTTCAAAAATCAATACACCATTCACTAAGATAATATCATTTAACATATAAAATCAATACATTTGGTGCGTTGCAAAATTTTCAATACTGCTAAACCTTCATGTTATACTGCAGAACTTTGGTTTTACAGCCTCAGTTGTGAGCTTTAGCTTAAGGCTTACACTATTGCTAGGCAAATTTTTCACCACTGCAATATTTCAGTAGGGTGTTAAACAATTCACAAATCACAACTTAGAACCCAGCTACATGAAAAGAAGAGAAATATATCATCATCTCATCGGTCAGCATCATTTCCACCATTTGAGTCTTCCTCTGCCCTCCCACCGGAAACCGGCACAACGGACACGTCTTCCGGCATGCGTTGAACCACTCATCGACGCATGACTTGTGGAACTTGTGCCGGCAAGGGAGGATTCTCATGTCCTGATGTTCCTCCACTAATCTTGACAAACACACACAGCAAAACTCACCTTCAGCTGCAGACTCAACCAAGCCCTCTTCTGATTTGACTGCATCATATAAGCATAGCATTGGCTGCTGAAATCTTTCTTTGAAAAAATTGTAGAGGAAGGTGACTAGAGTTTTGAGAACCATTTGATTCTTAATGAAGGATTATCATCTCAACAAGGTGTTTATAGAATTTTAGTTGAAGGAAAGTAAAGGGTCATATTTTGTTATTTTTGCTTCGTTTTGAAGGAAGGGCAGTTGCAACTAAAGAGAGTGTTACTCTTGACCTTTCTTATATTTAATTAATCACAGGCAGAGTATAACGAAACCTAATACTTGGTTTTGTTTCCTCTATGGTGTTGCTTCTTTCTTTGCTGCAACATTGCATCAATCAATTTATCTTCAATTTCTGGGAACCACCAACTTTGACAGAAATTGTGTACCCTTCTGATCTCTGAACTCTTGCCAAAGGTTAATGGTGACCATATAGACGCCTGAAAATATTATTCGAGTTGGGATTGATGTAGCAGCAGATAGTATTTAGAGTTTTAGAGCCTTTTCATTGTCAGAAGATAACTAGGAACAGATTCATATAATAGATTTTCCAAGCAGACGTAAAATGCTCGTTAAATTTGTACTATAAGGCTGGAATTTAAGTTTTTGCCCTGGCACCATCTAAATTTTTGGGGAGTCTACCGGTGAATCAGAACCTACACGTCCAAAGGCCATCATCCTCAGGAAACTTGCAACCCATAATATGCCGGGGTCAAACTCTGCTACTCAGAAGGTAACTTGATGGTCAAAAAGTTTGTGAAACTCAGAGGGTAACTTGATGATCAAAAAGTCTGAAACTTGCATCGAATCAGGAGCCACATTTACAGCGCCTTACCCAGGCTACTTGGTCAAGCTGTAACTTTGATGACTATATAATGATGGCTAACATGTATTAGTGAAAACAGACGAGGCATCATTCAACTTCAAATTGAAAACAAGAATAGGACTGGGTAATAGATGGAAAATCATTGCACCTTATATATTGATTATATTCAATACACTTGAGAAAGTTACATACTAGCAGTTAGCGAGAATCAGACAAGCTAATGGCTCTATCACCCCTAGATGCATGCTTTAAGGCTTCCTTGCAAAATGCTTGGTGTTCAGGTCCTGGATTCAAAACCCGGCAAGGGTTAAAATAGCAAGGGAAATCTAGTTGTGTAGGCCGAGCTTTCTTCATATAGTGTATATCTTGGTCCAAGTCCTGATCATTCTAATTATTGGTTTTTCATCCAACAATCTAAAAGATGATAAATTCCACGTATTAGAGTCAGGGAAGACTCGGGAAAGGCCTCAAAGTCATGTGAGGACCAAGACAGTGAAGCTCAAGTAAGAGGTGTGGGATGTATCTGCAGTTAGGGAAGACAGTCAGCTACTAATCCTGTGGTATTCAGTAACTAATAGAAATGTTCAGCCAGAAAAGCCTAGCTACATAGCAGGACTGAGACCAAATATGAACATCTCAAAGATCAACCAAAAGCAAAAGCTGTTCAAAACATCTATACCAGAGAGAAATCTTTTCTCCTCTTAAGTCTTAACACAGATAATAGCAGAAAAAAAGACATGGCAGTCATCAATGAAAACGTTTACATCTGCAATATGGAATTGTTTGAGAATTTATTCAGTTCAAAACTTTATGACAAATCTCAGTAAGTACAAATGTTTCCCACTCAGAAAGATCTAAAAGAACCTCCCTAGCACTACCAGATTCCTCCGAGAAAATAAGACACAGATTTTTGAAATGTTACATGTAACAGTCCATACATGCTTTCCTCTGGCATTTCCTTATAAATGGAAGAACAAGCCAATTCTTACAACAGACTTAAAAATCACAGCTAAGAAGACAAGAACTTGCAAAGTCAATTGGTGACCATACCTTAAGCTTCACAATTGATCTCTTGTGACTACCTCTGCCTCCTCAATCTGCTTCCCTCTTGCCTGAGGATTCCCCACCCTCTTCACGTTTTATTGCATCCGTATCAAGCATCTTGCCATCCGCTGGTACTAAGCAAGGAATCCCATCCTTTATCTATCAAATAACAATTCCAAGTAAAAATGAAACAAGATATCAGCCATACTACACGAGATAACTAAAACACCGAGAAGGTGTAATTTTCAAATTTCGACAACCACTCATGTTCAGTCGAAGCTAGAATGCTAAGCACAATGCTTCAAGTAATCCATATGCAAGTGCATTATCAGTTAGACAGAGATATAGACAGGTGCATCTTTCACCTTTCAACTCATTCCCATGTTTCATAAATCGCAAAAGAACAAAATTTAATAAAATTCTGAGCCAGAAATTCTGGGCCTTGATTCATTTTAGCATCACCACAATCCCAATATTTAGCTCAAAGTAAGAAACTGTATGCTGCATACAAATACGAGCACAGGAACTTACAGGATACGAAACACCAATAGCATCACTGATCAAAGAATTCGTTTCCTCACAGAACCTACCAAAATTAACCCAAAACAAAGCTAATTCAACCAACTAAATTAAACACAAAATACCATACACAATGTAATTCCTAAAAATTTAACCTTTTTCTCCTACAAACAGAAACACAAAAAGGACCAGAATTAACCTCAGGGGTTGCCTAGAAAGCGGGCAGACAAGTCTGTCGTATAGGGTCTTATTGAGCCCAGAGGCCGCATCTTTCAGAACCTTAATGCTTCCTCTCACCATTTTTGGTGCTCCTGAGCTCTCTGAGTACTCTGTTCCAAAGATACAAATACCCTTTTTCCAAACGCACCGTTTCGTAAAGCCCTAATCAAAACGACGCGTTTCGTTGTGGGTCTCAGTGTTACGTACCTGAGCACACCTCGTCGTCGCCTGAGCCACCAAAGCAGAGAGACTGATGTGCGTTAATGGCGAAAACCAAGTCAAGCCCAATTGAATGGCGCGCATTTCCACGCGAGAACTCTTTCTCTTTCGCTTTCGCTCCGTTCTCGCAGAACCCACGAGGCCAAATCTTTATATCTCATCCGCACACTACTGCTCTTCTTCTTCTTCTTCTCTTCAACCCTGTTTGCTTAACCCCCGTATCTTGTCGGTTCTGGATTCATGTCAGAGCCTGGCCCAGATCACCCAAATGCACACCCAATTGATCACTTGGGGTCTTTTCGATTCGTTCTGGGCAAGAAAGCTACTCAAGAGCTATTGGGATTATGGCGATATAAATTTTACGATTCTGACCTTCAGGCACATTGAAAAGCCTGGTGCTTTCTGCGTCAACACGGTGATTAAGGCTCATTCGGATAGCTCAGAGCCGGGTCGGGCTTTGGTGGTCTATTTCGAATGGCTGAGAAGAGGGTTTGCTCCCACCAGCTATAGTTTCGTGCCGCTTTTCGGGGCTTGTAGTAAGTTGGGTGATGTCGAGTGTGGGAGGAAATGCCATGGGCAGGTTTTGAAGCATGGGGTTGAGTCTGTGCTGCCTGTGGGGAACTCTTTGATTCATATGTATTGTTGTTGTGGGAGAGTTGAGCTTGCTAGGAAGGTGTTTGATGAAATGCCTAAGAGAGACGTGGTGTCGTGGAATGCGATTGTGGATGGGTATGCTAGGTTTGGGGATTTGAATGTCGCTCATATGGTGTTTGATGCAATGCCTGAGAGAAATGTGGTTGCTTGGAATGCTATGCTTGGTGGGTATTGGAAGGGAGGGAAGCCGGGGTGTGCCTTGAAGTTGTTTAGGGATATGGTGCGGATGGGAATGAAGGCTGATAGTACTGCAATGGTGAATATGCTCGCGGCTTGTGGTCGGTCAGGTAGACTGAAAGAAGGAAGATCAGTTCATGGATATCTATTTAGGGCATTCACTGAGTTGAACGTTGTTGTTGAAACGGCTTTGATCGATATGTATTGTAAATGCAAAAGGGTGGAAGTGGCGCGTCTAGTGTTTGAGAGCATGGCATATAGGAACTTGGTTTGCTGGAATGCTATGATTTTGGGCCATTGTTTTGAGGGAAATCCTGAAGATGGACTTAGCCTGTTTAGTGAAATGTTAGGTAGCACAGAGTCAAACGATGGGGAAACCATCCCAGAGAATAGGTTGTCGAGGCCAACCAACGGCAGAGGGGGAATTCTTCCGGATGAAACTACTTTCATAGGTGTTCTTTGTGCCTGTGCGCGTGCTGGAATGTTAAGAGAAGCCAGAGATTACTTCAGGAAAATGATTAATGTTTTCCATTTAAAGCCCCGGTTTGCACATTATTGGTGCATGGCTAATGTTTATGTTGGTGTGGGGCTAATACAAGAGGCAGAGGAAATGATCAGGAAAATGCCAGAGGTTGCTGAAGATTTGACAAAAGAATCCTTGGCATGGGCTAATGTGCTTGGTTCATGTCGTTTCCAAAAAGATGTTACTGTGGGAGAACAAATTGCAATATCTCTGATTGACATGGAACCTCAAAACATTGCATACTACAGATTGTTGCTGAATGTCTATGCTGCCGCGGGCCAATGGGAGGATGTTGCTTGGGCGAAAGAAATGATGAAAGAAAACAAGGTCAGAAGGCTACCTGGCTGCAATCTTGTAGACCTGAACGAAATAGTTCATCAGAGTTGGTAAATGTTGGCAAGAGGGTACTTACTATATTATGATGAGTCGAGTGCACTCAGAGGTTGAGTTTGTTTAGGACTGACTTTCAACAGCAGTGACTGGCTCGAGAGACACTGACAGTTAGTTAATGGACATTCCACAAAAGGCAAAATAAGATATGGGATGATCCGAACATGTAAGGAATATAGATGGTGGTTCTTGGCACCCTGACTTTACGGGACATTTCACAATGGCAAAAGAAGATGAGATGTTCAATACTGTGCAAGGGCTCTTGTAGCTTTTCCTAAAGCGGGATTGATCATGCAAAGAATTGTTTGCATGTTAAGATATCAACTGATTTTTTGCCTCAGTAATAAAAGTGTTTCTTCATTAGAAGCTTTGGCGATTCGGCGTTTGTGGTTTGGCAACTTTCAAAATGAACGAGCAGCGTCTCTTTGCAATATAAGCTTTGCCTTCTTAAGGTTTTAGCAGTTCCTCACATAGGGTTTTCAGGACTCTGGCATGAGCACTCTTATTTTTTCCTCTTCTGTAAATGAGTTCAAATTCTTCTCACTTCTCAGGACCTAAACTAAAACTTTCTGAGTGGTTTCTGTGCACAGATAGTCTAGACTTTTAATGTCATTTTGCAATTCTTCAGTTCAAGATGAACTGATGCATCTTTCTGATGCAATTCTTCTCTTGAACTGATGCATCTTTCTGATGCTTCTGTTTTCCATTGAAGGATCTAATTTACCCATCAATCTTAGAGAGTTCATGTTAAAGGTCTATATTTAGCTTTCTACTTGCACTGCACAGATGCACATTCAAACTCTCTGTTCTGTTAAAGTCATTAGAGTTTTCACCTTCGTTGCTTTGAAAGCATAAACACAGAACCAGAAGCAGAGTTCCAAGCAATTTGGGATCCACTGGGAATAAGATGGCGCAGAGGAAATTCAAACCAAAAGCATTCAGTAGTACAGTAAATTCACCGGCAGGATTGATAATGGAACAAACCACTACCAATACCAGACTTCGAAGATTTATCTACAATTCAAAGGATTCACGACTTGAATAAAGTGTCTTCAAAACATAAAATGACATAAGTCAATTGCTTAGCTAGAGTACATAGTAGTAGGTATCATGCCATAAACAACAAAACACCACTGAGATCATCTCCATCTATTCGAATGCCCATTGGTTCTCACGACGCACCTCCTCCTCTTCCTCCGGGGTGAAGTCATTCTTGATATTGAAGGTCTTCCTGATCTCCTCTGGGGTCTTCCCCTTGATCATGTCCGCAACAGTCTGGCATGTCAGGTCCAGCAGATTCTTGATATTCAAGTAGTTTGCAGCCTGTCAATCAATACCAACGTGTAGAAGTGGTAAACCTCCACATAACAGATATTGCAAAATCAATCCACTCCAGAAATCATTCCGAAAATACAACATATATAATGTAGTTGCCGCACAAGCATAAATATACACCCAACCAACTAACAACAACAGCTCAACACCATCTAATTGAAAGATAACATTGATTACAAATTACAAAACTTAATTTCAATTACCATATTGGGTTAACAAACTTCAATTCCATGATTCTATTCGGAAAACTTCATTTCAATCAATCATATTAGCCAAGTCTTCAATTAAGCATACACAGCAAAGTGACTGAAGTTAACTTCCAATCAAACTCGGAATCGAAATTCTGAAATTAGAGAATCAAATTCAATCACCGAAGGAAAACCCCCAATTCCCTAACCCTAACCCTAAGAGCTCATCAAACAAAATTACGGCCCGAAATCACAATCCCGGACCCAACAAAACTAAATTCCCAATTTCAGAAACCCTAAATCACAAACAGAAAGCGATAAAGATAAGAGAAACGCACCAAGATTAGATCGAAGAGCGTGGCCTGGTCAACCTTAACGAAATCCTGGTCCCAAATCTTGAGCTCTTCCTCGGTGACCTTCTCGTCGGGCTTAGCAGCGTCGACGTGTTTCTTACAGTACTCGATGACCTTGGCCAAGATCTTGCTGGTAACGTTGGGAAGAGGAATTCCGTTATCGGCGCAGTCGTCCTCGATCATGTGCTTGATCGTCTGCGACTCCAGCGCGACGGCCTCTTCGACCTCGAAGGACTCGCCGTCGGAGCTCTTCAGGGTGATCTTCTTCGCCGACGACGACATGGTTTCGAAACGACAGCGTTTTGGGGGTTTCGCCTTTGGAGTGATTGGTATTGGAAGCAATAATGTTGGCAAACAGAGAGAGACAGCTAATTATATAAAGAGGATACTCTCCTGTAGCATTGTTTTTTTTTTCTTTTTTTTTAAGCAATCCTCTCCTGAGCACCCGAGCTACTTAAGGTTTGAAGGAAATAGTGACACGTGTCTATTATTAGGTCTACAACACAATCTCTTGAAATATTTCTCTCTCTCTTTATAGATTGATTTTGTCTTTTTCCCAACTTTCTCCGCGCCGCCCCCTTCTCCTTTTCTTTTCTTTCTTCCGTTTTCTCTCGTTCTCTTCACTTTCTTCTGCTCTTTTCCTTCTCTGATACAAAACACTATCACAGTGAACAACCCAAAATCTTAGAGAACAATTTCATGACTTGATTTTGGTTTACAGGAACATGACAAATCAGGTTGATTTCTTGTTCTTTTTGTTCACTGGCGATAAGTAGCGGATGTAGGATTTGAAAATGGGGTGGACTACATATTTAAGTGTCTTTTTTTGGGTGAAGACCAATTTTTTTTTTTTCCAGTACAACTATGTACGTACAAATATAAGAAGTATCGTGTTGTATTCACATCAACGAAGGCCAAGAGGCGAGAGTATTTGAAAGAGAACAAGCGGTGACTCTATAGCCTAGAAACGAGGGCTCAATTTCTAATGAGTAATGGAATGGACGAAGAGAAGACTGGAGATTGGTACCTAATTATTTTCGGGTGGGCTTCAACATCAAGACAACAACATTTTGATGATACTATATATATAAATTTTTTTTTCTTCAAAATTTTCGAACGGGCTTGAGCCCTCCCCATCAACTATGTGGATCCGCCAGTGCTGGCGATCATTCAATTGTTGAATTAAGGCCAAAAATTGATTGAAGGGTGTGGCCGATTCCATCAATCGAAGAGAGTTAACTGGTAGGATTCATTTTGAGGTGCATGTTGTCCTTCCCCAATTGCTGCACTGGAGCCCTCGAGTTTTGAACGCAACTCAGATCACATATTTAGCTTCCCCTGCTGAAATTCCTAGTTGAGCTTTTGTTCTTGATCTTACTACTAAGTGAAGGTTTTTGGTTTTTTGCGTTTTGGTTGTGAATTTTTTAGGTGTGATAATCACGCTGCTTAGTTTTTGACCGATTGAAGAGGAAGGAGTGTTCTGGGTTTGCTTGAATTTATTGCAAGGAAATATTTCTCTTGGTAACAGTTTCGTAGAAGATTTTTGACCCAAAAATAGTTCTTCACCTACTATGAGTTTCATATCATCGAAGGAAAAGAAGTAAAGAAAAGGAGAGACAGCTCTTGAAGGGAGAAAAGGATAAAAAGAAAGTGGATGTGAAGGAAGGAAAGAGGCCAATAAAAGAGAGGAGTGAAATTTGCACACCCCACATTACAATCTGCACACCCTTCCCAATTTTTTAATATTTTCTGATGTCCTCTTATATTTGTTTCCCATATTACCCTTGCATATTACAATATTTTACATTTTTCTTCAGTCTCTCTCTCTCTCTCTTTCTCTCTCTCTCTCTCATATACTCTATTGAGGGATTTTCTGAAGCCTGGTGATGGCTGTGAATTTGACTCTCATCAAGAGAGTCTCCCCCGCCAAATTCCGGACATTGGCTCCTACACCATTCGTATTTCACTTTCCTCTCCCTTTCTCCTTCACCTTCCCCAATCACTATTGCTCCTCTCCTCTAAACCTAAACTCCTACTTCTCCGACGACCATACTCTCCATTTCACCTACGATTCCAAGTCATTCTTTGCCTCTCTCATCGATAATTCCACCCACAAGACCACTTGAATCAAATCCAAGCACAGTTGCTTGTACTTGGTTTCCAAGACAGCGGCTTTTTATCTCTCAATTAGTTAACTACAGCTCAAATCTTGGGTACATTTCATACGTCCGCTAGGTGTTTGATGAATTTACTGACAGGTAGGGATCCGATCAGTTTGGACACCCCAAATCATTTGAGAAGAATCAAGGTCGAGACCCGGATCGTTGACCCGAGTGCTCCTACTGGCGACCCAATTCCATCTTCATCGTCCGGCCACGAAACGACGGCGGACCACCATCAATTAAAGCATCTCTTCATCGTCGACCTCTTGGTGGTCTCGGATCATCCATGCATTGGCTGTAGAGAGAGAATTAAAGGCCCGAAGTTCATGATCCTCTAACGGTTTTTAGGTAAGTTACGGCAACTCTGGCGTCCGGCCACCCCACGATGGCGCACAGGTACTGTTCTCTTCGTCTCGACGTCGCCGTCACACTTCTAGTGGTAGTTCGTTCAATCATCGACTGTGGAGGAAGAATTGACGACGAGAAGTTTTTGGATCTCCGATAGTTATCATCGAATTCCGGCCACCGATTGACTTGCATATGGTATGAAAATCGATTCTTTCGTCATGCTCTCACGTTAGTCTACTTAGCTTTTCACTTCGATCGATTTTGACTGATTTTGGTTTTGGGGTTGCTTTGGCTCCATGTCTTCAATGCCGGCAAGTTTTCCAGAGATCTTCTGGGTTGTTCGAGGTATGAACCTTCTTCTACTCGTTGTTCTCCACACGCTGGTATAATTGGTTTTCAGTTTTGAATGAGTTTTGATGGATGGGTGTTTTGAGAGGATGAGATGCAGCTTTGAGTTGGTTGGAGAAGAAGGGTAATATGATAAACAAGTATAAGAGGACATCAGAAAATATTTTAAAATTAGGAAGGGTATGCAGAATGTAAAATGGGGTGTGCAAATTTCACTCATCAAAGAGGTGTAGACCTTTAGATCTAATATTGCCACATGTCTTAATCTCCTTCAAAGCTTAGGTAGCTCAGGCAAAAACAATGCTCAGGAGGATCCTCTCCTGAAAATATAATGATAAGAGAACTTCCATTTTAAGAAGCTCTTAGGCCTCGTTTGATTCAGGGAAATGAAAGTAATTATTTTGTCTTTCCCATGGGAAGGGAAATGAAATTCCCCAACCACTTTCCATTCCGATATTTGGTAACGTAAGGAAAATTATTAGGAAATTTGTTAAAAAATTTGTAAATAATGTAATAAAATATTATGTTGTGAGTAATAAATGCAAGGAAAGAATGAGGGAAAGTGATTCATTTGGGGTTTGAAAAGAACCATTTTCCCCTTTATTTTCCCTTCCTTCAGGAAATGATTTCCTTTCCTTTTGCATCCCAAAGAAATGAACAAGTTTCAGTTCCTGATGCTTACTTTCCGCAAACCAAACGTGGTCTTATATCGGCGGTTGGGCTCTAATGAGGATTTTCTAATTAAATGGTTGTGAGACCATTTTCGATCATATTTCGGTAAATCAACGTTAGATGTTTAGAAATTTATGAGTACATCATTTTTGCAAATTTTCAACCAAATGATTATGAATACCTTAATGATTTTCAATTTAGTTGAAAATTTACATAAGTGATCTACTCATGAATATCTAAATATCTAACGGTTGATTTGCTGATATCCTTTAAAATTCCTCATTAGAAAATAGGTTTCACAACCGTTAATTAGACACTTTAAAAGTCTTCATTAGATTCTCTCCTATTTTTGGTATCATCTGCTGATATCCTTTAAATGTCACGTGATAGGGCTGAGTCATCGGAGGCGGGCGGCCGTGGAGTGAGGAGTGGGTGGTGGTGGTAGAGGCAGAGTGTATCGGAAATGGGTGGAGATCAAGTTGGCTGTGGAGGTATTAGGGTTTAGAGGTGAAGCATTGACCATTTTGCTCGATCTTTATGAGTTTATTTGCTTGGTTAGCGTAAAGCATGTGGAACCGAAAAAGTCTTATGGTTGTGAACCAAAGCATTTTCCGATAACATTTTAGCACGGCGGAAAAGAATGATAAAATCTCAAAGAAACTGATGGCACAATTGCAAGTATCCAAGCTCATTTTCATGGCATTTGTTAATATAAATGATCCGGTATCATTTTTATTTAGCACTTATCTGGTAACATTGTATATTTTTGGTCGATCTGAAGGTGTACCAAAAGCCCTGGGGTCGAAGGTCAACTTCCATAATAAATAAAACAAGATTATGTGATCATTTTCAATATATAGGAGCAAATTTTAAGCAACCCACAAATGTGGATCCATATTCCATAGCCAGCCAAGAGCGAGTAAATGCAATCACATAAAACCAATTGGTTAAGTCAAACATTTCTATACTATTTTTCGCAAGGATACAAGAAAGTCTATGATACACAGGGTCATGAATCTTAAGAAATAAAGAACAAGGAGCTAATTTACATATGAGTAAATTTTGACCACACATAAATTCCCCGCATAAGTTTCAGTGGCAACTAGCCATTACCTCTACATAGAAATCTCAAAACACTGAATAGTGCTTGAATTATCGCTTAGGATTCCATGTATTGTGAGGGTGGAGGGCTAATTTTTGTCTTCTCAGGACCTGCAGGATGGTTTCAAATCAAACAATTAGCATATTGGTGCAGAAGTAGTGATCAATCCGAGATTAGATTTCTCAATACTGTGTTACATACAAGATTAAAGACGAGGTTCAAGAAAAGATACAAAGTTCAAAACATGGAACCACGTACCATATGCCATCCCACGTATTTCGACTTCTCGCCATTCTTGGACAAGGGCACAGCAGCAACACATAAAATGTGAAAGGAAATCATCAATGAAGCCACCCTGCCAAAGCAAGAAATAAGAGACTATAGTGGAGGATAGTGATTAAATGCATCATTGCTGGGTCATATGATAATAGCATGTCACTTGTGTGGATTTATCCACAGTCAAATCTTTTGCAGTGATATGATCATACCGTTTATATAGTTCAAATGCTGAGATCTATGTATGTTTTAACACTTGAGAGCAATGATCTATATTTTCTTTCAAATTATGAGCCGCATCCAACAGAGGTGAATGATCAGAATGGATGTATGTCATGTCTCATAATGCATACAGCTTACAAATCCATACCATGCAGTGGGAGGACACTAAGATTTTATTTTTGAAGTGCAGGAAATGGGAAAGGAATTACCGAGATATTCAACGTCTTGCGAAGTTTCCTTCTAATGCAGCATGTGTAGCAACAGCACGACAGTACTAGCGAATACGCCATCAATTCATTACATGCTTCAGCCGAAGCTGTTAATCATCAGGAAAATAATATAAAATCAGTAGCCATGTGTAGAATGTGAAGCTTGCAGCATTGCATTTCTACAGTAGAAAGAGGCAGTAATGGAACAACAGGCTGCTTTGTGTTATATACTCCACAAGCCATCAATATTTCAGTAGATGCATTGGGAATTTGGGATGTGGTCTGATTTTTACACACTCCTAATCTATCCTGTGTCTGTGTACAACCCCATTATTGTTAGCCTGATGCATATTGTTTAACCATTCTCAAAGCTTATACGATACCTTCATAGCTTATAGTTTAAAATTAAGTGCAGAAGTCCAGAACCAACTTACACATGTGCCTGTTAGTTGCCACAGTAGCAATTTTTGAAAATGTCCCACAAGGATAGAAGAATGTCTTGAAACCTGCAAAACAAATGACTGGCTTAGGTAAATGGAAATATTATATCATACAGAGAACAATTTTCCCATTGAGCACTTGAAATAGAGGATGGTTTTAGTGCATTGTGTCATATGATGCACTTAACCCCAACCCTGACCACATATATTCATAAATACACATCACTTGAACTTACTTTGAGCCTAGACTCATGAAAAAACCTATCCCAGATCAAATAAATCTTACACAAGCATTTTCATGTGCATTGGTAAATGGGAGTTCAAGAAAAATTGCGTTTTAGTCATTTTCTCCATGTATTAGAATAAAATGCGTGAAAAACAAATGAGCTAGGAAGATACCTCCATGGTTTAGAGTCATAATTCAGAGGAGGAGAAGTTAGACAATTGTACGATATATATTGTGAGTTCATTCATTCTATACAAAAATCAGAGACAGCATACTATGGAAACTGACTCTCCAGAATCCAACAAGATATGTGAAGTAACTAATGCACATATTTCCCCTTTGGACTGAATGGCATGATTTCAACAGAATCTATTCTAACCCTATCTACCACCCCTTGATGACCTGAGGCAACGGTCAAGAGCAAAGACAATGTATGATCTCGCAGAAAAAGAAACCCAAATTTCCCGTTATTGTTGTTCAAGAGCTCATATAGGATTAAAAAGCACATCAAACGTACAAGGAAAATTAAAGTCAGACTAATGAAATTAAATTACCCTGATTATCAGCTTAATCCACTTCTTGACTAAAAGCGAGAAAGAACTTACACAAAGATGGCTCCGAGCAACAACCTAGAAGATCAGTATTCCATTCTTCATGGTAATGTGAACCTCTATTTGACAACAGATCATGTCCAGAAGAGACTGAAGATGTGTTTCTGCAGAAGAAGAAAAAAAGGGCATCAAAGAAACAGAAAAATATGAAATCCATTCATCAGCAAAATCGAAAAGGGGAATTATTTGACATTTTGATGTTGAGTAAAAACAAGATTGAAATTGGCATTCAACAGTAGCAACACCAATATTTTGTATGTGCTATCAAAGTATCAAGACTGCATAGAAATTACAGATGTACTAAAATCAACAGAAAACTAACCTAGAAATGTGAGGTTGACTCTTCTTGTAGTTTTTTTCATCAGATGAATGTTCTTTCGCACTATTGACATCTGAATGATTCCGCTCGAATTTCTTCTGATTTTTTTCAGGGGAAGAGTTTGCAGCTACAGTTTCAGTCACTTCTATCAAACGCTGAATCACTTCACATTGAGTCACATCATAAGTAGATTGCGACCGTTGTAGTTCAAGTTGAAGTTTTTCATTTTCCTTCTCAAGCGCCTTGCAAAAAGGCAAGTTTGGATAGGAGCACGAAAGCGTTTTCTTCAACACTACAGTATCATTTTTACACGGATCTGGTTTAAGGATCACATCGTGCACCTTCCTATCCTCTTCATCCAATGTGTACTCACGTTGATCCAGTTCAATGTCTTCCAGTCTCTCCTGTGGTTTGAGAGAAGAATGAATGAACTAAAATCAGGCTAAACTGTTATTAAGTGCAGAAATAGCCAAAGAACTGTTGGTATTGTAAGCAAATAAGAGTTATAGAGCTAAATGTATTACATATGAAAGTTAAACAAACTACAGATTATCAGATTTTTTTTTTTTTTTTTTTGAAATGGAATTCTCGGATTTAATTATAGAGCTTAGATTCAGTTATTCATTATCTCAGAAACTGCCAGTCAAGGTGCATTGCCCAATCGTGTTGAAAATATCAGTGAAACCAAAAGTCATAGCAACAAGATGATAGGAAAACATCGAGAAGCTTCACACGACCTACTCTCCATCGCTTAATTCTTCATCAAGATGGTGAAA
Source organism: Rosa lucieae (assembly GCA_024704745.1). NCBI lineage: Eukaryota > Viridiplantae > Streptophyta > Magnoliopsida > Rosales > Rosaceae > Rosa > Rosa lucieae. The sequence continues at coordinate 155,526 of JANPXK010000169.1, forward strand.
CACCCAACCTACTCGAAAATTCACAGCAAGTCTGTCACTAAACGTCTTAATAAACTGACACTTAAAACTAAAACTCTAAGTAGACTAGACCTCCTAGCTACCTACTCACAGTAATCCGTCTCTGACTCTGCAACTACCCAACCACTGAGTCAATTGTACTTGCAATAAAGAAGTAAAGCATAATTTTCAAGTTATCTAAATGGCAATCCAATACGTTTCTGAGAGTCTACAACTCTACATAGATACTTTGCTTAGAGGGCAAACCTGTTAAAAACAGTGGATGGCAGATAATCACCTAAACAAGGGCAACCCAACTAAAATGTCTAATCCTAAAGCAGACAAGGAAAACAACAACAATGAAATGAAAATCAAGAGCAGGAACAAACAATTAAAAAAAATAAAAAAATCAATACCCTGACTCGAGCATTATCCACTAGAGTAATCAAAGGCACAAGCTTCAAGTATCTATCAATTTCATTCTGAGCCTTCCTGAACTGGTACACGATGTTCCATCCCATTGCAAGCAGATACAAATAGCTCCGGTCTTGGCAGCTGTTGACCAAAATGTATGACCTCCTCAGAGCCTCCTCCAGCTGCTCCAACGGCTCTCGAGTCTCCGGATACCTCTTGAGCTCCGAGATCTTGAGTTGCTCCAATAAATTCCCGATCAGCTTCAGATGCTGCGCAAATTGCCTGCAGTTCTTCTTGTGCATTCTCGCCGTGGCCGCCGCCTTCACGATCATTCCGATCAGCTTCACGGCGTCCAGCCCCGTCAACTGAGCCACATTGGCAATATCCCCGAAGTGGTCCCATGACGCCATTTTCTCCTCTCAAAACCTTCAAACGCTACAGAGATAGCACTTTCACTATAATCACTGAGATTTGACTTTAATATAGACCAAAATTAATCTTCAAAACAGCACTTAATCTGTAAACGTTGCAAATTCTGGCAAATTTATGCTTTCAGGCCGGATCAGAAGCTCCTCCGCCGGAAGAAAACGTCGAAAAGTGCATTTGCTACGGAGATCTTCAGCAATCTGAGCTTTATAACACTTGAGAGCCAGCACATTTAAACTGCTGCCAAAAAGGAAGCTGAGAAAATCAGATAACGAAATCTTCAATTCTTCATGCTTTACGCTTCTTGACTCGCTTTTCAACGCTGAATTTAACAAAGCCGAAAAGAAAAGGAAAAAAAAAAAAGACATAAACAAAAGAAATCCGTTGTTTGCTTTACCCCTTCAACAAGAAAAATCATAAACCAAAATATCCACCGCCGTCACCTCGCCGGAATCTTCAGAAGAGAATATGCAAATTTCCCTCAACAAAAAAAAAAAAAACAAAAAACAAAATGAGAGTGAGGCAAGTGAGAGTTTTACCTTTTTCTTCTCTGGTGTAAATTTTCTGAAATCCTTGGGGTTTGGGTTGTTTTTTATTGCATGAAACTGGAAGAGAAGTTAAAGAGGAGGCATCGGAGTGCGAGCAGCGCAGGGCATTGCTTTGCGGGCACGAGTTTCTTCTTCTTCCTGCTCCCTCCTCTCTGTGGACTTCGGAAGGTTTTGAGAGAGAGAGAGAGGTGTGAAAACTACCACTCACTCACTCTATATCCTCCATCTTCTTCTTCATCCCAATTTTCTATGTTAGAAAAGGCTTCGGTGTAATTTGTCCCTGTGTTGTTTTGCAGGAAAGAGTTGCTCTTTGGCCTCCAGCGCACACGCCACGCCAGAGAAGGTGGTGCGGGGAATTTAGATTACGTATTTACCCTTGCTTCCGTTTTGATTTTACGACAGTGCCAACCACCTTTTGGCCGACGGTAACGGCGTCATTACTTGTTTACTTCCGAAAAAAGTAAAACTTTTGGAAGGTTTGGTGAGTTTTAACCTACTTTTCTTTTCCTTCTTTTTTTTTTAACCTGCTTTCAAAATTTACATGAACACCCACTTTAAATCGTAAATTAATTTTCTCACTATTTATTAGACAAAAGTGATTGATGTTCATAGTGTTTGATCCACATTATTGTAAGAGAATTGTCGTATATGATTTTGTCGAATAATTGTACCTAAAATTTTTCATATGCGTGTATTGTGTGGTACTGTAGTTCTTACTAAAATGTTGTAACTGTTGTAACTCTTGCATTTGTAATGGAAAAATAGAGTCTTACTTTATCAAAGTCAAAAAAGGCAACACGATCATCTTATCTTCTCAATTATAAACAGTCTACAATCTCATAGTATTGAAAAAAAAAATCTACAATTTTAAAACATTTTTCTTTCTGGTTATATTTAAAACATATATTTCTTGTGAACATGTTTTGGAAATAATCTATATAGACTTGTTTAATTTCATTGGACCTCTATCAAATTTGGAAACATGCTATATTAAAAATTTAAAACAAGCTACTCTTCATATTCATCTTGACCTCCTAAATTTTAGATATAGTAAAAAAATTATGTCTCCTTTTCAAAAAAAAAAAAAAATTATATGTCTTAAACTCTTAACACATTATCTTGATCGATATTAAGGATTACGAACTTGTTTAAGGTCATCAAGATTTATCTTTTTTAAAAACAAATTTTTTTTTTAACATAGTCACGATCTATCTAAATTGTTGGGGTCGGTTTTTGATATTCTAATTGTGCAAACACTTGGAGTACGGGGGGCCTAAGATATTTACCCCAAATCTTTTCTCTTTTTTCCCAGTTCCCCTGATGCTAGGGCGGAGAGTGCTTTGACCAAAAAAAAAAAACAGAAAAAAAAAGGTAGAGAGTGATTATTGATTAATGGTAACTAATATTTAGGCAGGTTTTTAACTTTTTAATCGATGGAAACAAGGTGGCAGCTGAGGCAGTAAATGAAGACAGCTCAACCGACAAGGTCGTTGAGTAGGGAAAAAGGGTAAAAGAGTAATTAATGCAAGTTTAAGGCTTTAACGATAAACAGTAACACACCGCATATTCTAATGGGGCCATAGTGGGGTTCAACATCAATTCTCTGGCAACGGCCAAGTGGACCCAACTATATTGTACGACCGTGACATACTCCACATGACAGTCGTGCCACGTGTAGTTCGTCTAGCTTTTTCAGCGCAACCCCTTTGATAGCTCTCTCTGTCTCCCCTTCTAACATGAAATTCTTTTCCAACAAATTTATTTAAAGTTCTTATCGACTTATCCAAAAAATAGAAAATAAAACCACCAAATGAATGAATATCATTTCAGAGATCATACAATTTCACTAACAAAGGAAATAAGATATTCTTTCAACATGCATAGAAGATGAAGGCGTCTTTCTTGAAATTTCTTGAGATATTATTAAAACAATAGAACCTCTCCGAGATTCTTTATTTTTAATAACTTTAAAATAATTCGTGTGGTAATATTTTGACTCATATAACTCATGATATCTGTAATTACATTAGTACATATTCTTCATAAAATCATGATATTCAGTTTTCTTCATAAATAAGCTAGTGATACTTTGATTCATTATAAAAAATTGTGATTTTACTAAAAAAGATAACCCTCATTGCAGCTTGTTTAATAACATCACAACTAAGAAATCAAACACCCAAGTAAATCATCTAACGAGTAAAAGAGGCATAAGGAACTATCCTAAAGTGACACTTCATATCCAAAACTACTTAACCAATGAGAATATCAAAACACCCTCTATTTTAATGAATTTCAAATTCTAATTATCTTAATTGACCGCAACCCAATTACTTTGAAAGTGATTTTGATAGAGTAATATTTGTGACAAAATTCATTTACATTACATCAAAATCAGCACATTTCTCATTGATGTGGTTGAAAGTTGAGCATTATTGTACTAAATTGTTCTTTAGATTGGACTCAAAAGAGAAGAAAACAAATTGTTGAGACATGATGAAGGAATGGTGTCCCTACCACAATTATATGACAATTTTGTGATAATATGCTGGTTGATATTTGATTTGCTTCATCATTACACTATATTAGAGAGATTTATACATCAAGAACCTTTTCTCTGATAGAGATTTAGGAAAATCTTAATTTGGGTCCATTCTTATTTTATGTGGTGTATATTATTATACAGTTTGGCAAATTCTGACTCAACTTCTTTTTTTTGTTTGGAAACGTTGTCTCAACTTTTTTGAATAAATGGTAATTCCATTGACAAAAGCGCATGCCAAGAAGGCCATTACATACCCATCCGCTGACACATAACAATGGTCAGACAAGACTTCGTGGAGGAGCCACCGTGATAATAGGATAGACCAACTATATTAGAACTTATCGCCCACTTATTAAAGTGAGCCTATAATTATGCCAGACATTTACATAGTTTATAGGCTAAACATAAAGAAAAACCCTATATCTTCTCCTTGCCCATCAGACTAGGGCTTGGAGGCTTACCTGAATATAGAACACTCAGGACATCGTCCGCGGAACCTTTTTTGCTTTGGGAGGATTTTTATTCTTGGCTCCCAATGGCCTACCTCTCTTCTTCTTTCCCCCATGCTACTCAGCTTGTGAAGGTTTAGGCATCATGACCTCTGTCGGCACAAGCATACCACCTGGGGTCTCCACCAGTCCCAGAGATTTGGCATTGAATTTAGTAGGGAATGTAGGCATTTTTACCTTCTTGGAGGGAGCAATAGGGCTTGTTTTGCCCTCCAGTAAATCAGACATCAAGAATTGCACCTTTTTTGGAGATGGGAAGGGCCGATCTCTCTTGGTAGGTTGGTCAGTTACAACCGATACCAAGGCCAATGCATTGTCTTCATGAGCTTGTGGTTTTTCTGTAGAAGAACAATAGGTTTACGTATCTTACTTGTCTCAGCACCTCCAAAAAAAATCTTCCCACCGGTGGAAGAATGGGGGTGGTAAGCCCTTGGAAGTGAAACAAACCATCCTTGAACTGATTTTCCTGAAACCCTAAAAAGGAACTATTGAGCGCAAGCTTCCTTGCCGTCGGTGTAGGAGCCACCATGACTGCCGGGGCAGTGATTTCAGTCTTGCAGGCGTCCCCTTATGAGACACACAAAAGCATATGCTGCATTTGCCCACAAGATTCTCAAAAAAGAAGTGGACCTCCTGTTCAACCCCTTTGCCAAACTTTAGGATTTTTTTCATGAAGAAGGGTTTCGAATTGCATGAGAAACCCTAACTCTAATTTCACGATTTGCCTCAAAAAGCTTCTGATCCAGATGAAGAAACTTACCCACAACAGAGGCGACATTGGCAATAGTGTTCCTCTGCTCATATGCTGGCGGCATATTGGTGATGCGAACCCAAAAGAAAAGATCCTCCATCTCTACAGATTGCAGAGGTGCAACCCCATCGTATGGTTGAATAACAACCAAAGCAAGATTAAAACTCCACGGTCCACCCATCAATACCTTATTTCTATCTCCCCGAAGATCAAAGGAGAAAAGAAAACGATTTGGGGCTTTCTGCTAAACACTGAAGCCTTTATTTAGCACCCAAATTCGACGAAAATGCCTACTCAGGTCAGCAGCATTTGTTGGCTTGAGAGCTAGAGGCCTTGCCAGAAGGTATGATTGGGCATTTCGCTGTGCCCCCCCCATTATCCATGGAGGAGATGTCGACAACCTCATTGGTAGCGATAGCCAAGGAGGTAGCAAAACTTTTAGTGACAGAATCAATACTCGACATGAAGAGATCGAGATGTGGTGATGGAAAAGGTGGACAACGTCGACGAAGGAGGCCGACGGTTGGCTTAGGGTTTAGTGCGGCAAAGCAAGCCCGCTTAGGGTTTTTTATGCACAGCCTAATTGTGAATTGTGATGACATAACGATAAACGTTGTCTCAACTTCTTAATATTCCTTAAGTTTTAATTTTTTAAAATTTCTTTCAACTAATTAATCCGATTGTTTTTGCCAATCTTTGTCACAAATTTATAACGAATCAAAGATAAAATCCAACTACAAGACCGACCGACCGACCACCCTTTCCCTCCTAATAAATACCTAAAGATTACCCGTGCTAGTCGGAAGCGATCCAGAAGGCCGCCGCTACTTCATTCTGCAACAGTGTGGCTTTCGACCTCATGGGGAATGTATTTTATAAATACTTTAGAGTTTATACCAACAAACGCCACCTAACGGCCAACTATTAATCCAATGAATCTTGATCACGGGTGTTAATTATCACTATAAGACATAGCACGCCCTATGAGCCTAATCCCCATAAATAGAAGTGCCTACACCAATTGAACTTGAGTCAATAACACAACAATATTAAACCTCAAATTGAGTACCCTGAGTCCCTTTGTTTATCACAAAACCCCTATGCTCATCTTACACATGTATAATTTATACCCATTTCAATATGGCTGAATGGTGTACGTGTGAAATGGTGGAACAAAAATTAGGTACTAATTAAAAGAATAAGGACCAATAGTGTTAGTGTGGATTTGTTGGGACCAATATCTCCATTATTAAACAAATTGGGTGCTGTCTTCCTAAGTTTAAGAACATGAAAATGATGCATATAATATTAACCATGTACTTTTTTAGTAAACACATGAACCTAAAACTGGCTAAAAGTATGTATTTCATAGAAAAAAGAAGGTGCAGAAAAGGCTGGCCTGCGCAAGATTACAGGCTGTGTGGACTCAACTATGAGTCTCTGGTACCCAAAAATTGTATGTATTTTCAATTCTCTTCCTTTTGCCTTTTGGGATTGTTTAGTTTTCTGGGGTATATACAAAAAGTATGAACCCTTTTGAGTGCCTGAGTGGTGTGAGCGTGTCCCAATTGTTTGTAGGTTTGTGGAGGAAGAAGGTGGTTGCCATCGGAGAGGGTAGACTAAGCTAGCTAGGCATAGCTTCCATTGACCTTCATGGAATAGCACTAGCTATCATTGTCTTTGTGTTTGGTCATCCACGGAGTATGAACATTGCAAAAGAAAACCATTATGAAGATCTTTAGAGCAAGTGCACCGGTTGTGTATTGACCGGGCAAAGCATCGCTTTTGTGAGGTGGCAGTCATCAAAGTTGAAATTGTGGCTTCCACCGGTTTGTCCTTGACCAGCCATGATTTAGCTTTTCTTGACCCAGGGCAAGAAAAAGGGCAATGGGCTGACAGAATTCTTGCCCAGTCGAAGAAGCTGCCAGCTTGGCCGAAGTGTGAACATGGGTGACGTCAGCCGAAGGAGGGGAGAGGCTGAATGGTGCAGACGCGCGTGAAGGAGCCATTTTTTTGTCGCCTAGAGCGGGAGGGACAGCTGCATGGACGTGGCAGTCATCTGTTGGGCTTTTGGAATTTTAAAACCAACGGTCAATTAATCTTGGCAGTTGGTTGCAATTGATGTGAAGATCTGATGGTATTTAATTAATATGTATGATTATATAGGTAACAGTTAAAAAATGAACAGTGTAAAAAGTGAACAGTGTTGCCCGGGCAAGAGAAAAAACGGGTGCAAACCTATGTCCAGTGGCAGTGAATAGTAACTTGACTAGTCGAATTCTTGACTTCTCGACTTTGCTTTTTCTTAACTAAGGGTGAATTTGCTCTTAAAGTTGGAATTGTTTGATATTTCAATTATACCTGTGTTTCGAGTTTACTCTTATGTATAAAACTATATTGTTGTATTTGAAATATTATTCAAAACTTTTTTCAACATAAATTATGAATACTAATACGGATAGATATGTGATTCATATCCTAACCACTCCCCTCGGATCCAAATACACGTTGATGGTGGGTTAAATCTTACAATTTTCAGAAAAGTGCCAGTGAGATAAAGAATTGGCCGGCAATGAAATAATTATGTTGTAATGGCAACAAGGTAAATTCATAATAATGAATACAACATACTTTTTACAATTGTAATTATATGTTTTGGAGTAAAAATACCTCTAACATTGTCTCTTAAGCATTTGTTTTAGTTCCCATCAAACAACTAATCATTTTCGTGCAAGGGCTCGGTTACAAAAATTAACTAAACATTGAATTGTTATTGATATTAGAAAAAACTCTTATAGAATTCTATTCCACTATAAGTGTGAATTCAAAATTGTTAAGCTCATAAACCTAATCATGTAACATCTTAACCTAGTAAATAAAATACAATATAGATGAAGAATCTTTGTACCGTCTTCATTTAACTTTTACAGATCTTCCCATATCTTTGTAATTGGGACTTGCATAGGGGCTGCCGCACCGCCATGTGGTGCAGCCCTCCAATCATAAAAAAAAAAAGAAAAATTTTCATCTTTTCTGAAATTGACCCTGATTTTTAATGTGAAATACTAAAAATACCCCCTACTTGAGTACTGATTGGATCGCTGCATTGCCACATGGTGCAGGTGCCATATGGAAGTCTCTCTCTTGAATATTTGGGAAGGGGCTAAAAACCCGAAAGAAAATAAGAGAAAGGAGCTGGCGCTGTTGGGACTAGGTTGTCATTTGTCAACTCGTGATTACCAAAGGATATGTGACCCATTAAAATGAATGATTAGAGTAACATGCCCCCAATTACTACCACATACCAACTTAATCCTTTTCTGTTCTAGAAAACTAAGTGCCAATTCCTAATGGTAAAAGAACCATTTCAACATAGAAAAGGTGACCAATTCAACTAACTTTTTTTCCCCACTCATTGAACGTTACGTGCCCTAAGAGCAATGGCCAAAAGAAACATGCTTTGACAGAGACCTTTTTGGGTGTGTACCTAAAAATCGATAAGATGGAGTTGTCAATGGCTAGCTATATTTGTTTGCACTCATTGAGGCTAAACCCACTTTTGGGTGGTCATTATCATAGCCCATGCATTGTTGTGGGCATCATTTGTCTCGCAAGTTATGTAAATCCCAATTGATTTGTAGCAGCTTAAGGATTCTGTTTCAATCTTTAGACTTGTTTTTTTTTTTTTTAATAAAAACACGTATTAAAGCCAAATATTGCCCTTAAAGCAATGAACAAGTCGCATCTAAAATCGGGGCCAAAGATAAAGAGTAATGGGACTATGATGTTGAAAGCATAAATTTCATATGGGGTATTTGAAGTCTCTAACAACAATTTGTAAAATTACGTGTCACGGACTCACAACACTTATTTTAAAATTATATTTATATAAAAAGATGGGCTAAATACTGATTACTACCCTATAGTTTGGGTCTAAAATCAATTCAGTCCCTGCACTTCTAATTTCATCAAAAACAACCCTGCACTTTCAATTTTGATATAATAGGTCCAATTTGTTAGTTTTCCAATAATTGAAGTTATTTAACTTGTTAACGTAGCTCATATATGGCCTATGTTTTATGATGTGGTGTCGAGGTGGCCTGCATAGTCAATTTAGGAGTGAGTCGTACTATAAAATAAATAGTTTTTTTAACAAATAATCCAACTATAACTTGAACTCATAACAAAATATTAATGAATTTGACCTATTATATCAAAATTGAAAGTGCATGGGTGTTTTTGATGAAATTAGAAGTCCAGGGATTGAATTGATTTTGGACCTAAACCATAGGGTAGTAACTAGTATTTAGCCCTAAAAAGATTATGTATTTTTATTTTATATCGATGCATATAATTCACGTATCGGTGTCTAAACATTAAATATATTTTGTGTTATTCATAACTCATAGTGAAAATGTGTATATCGTGTCAAACTCAGAACTTCATATCGCGTCAAATGCCATAAAAAATTATTTTTAAAGGATAAATAGATTGAGATGAAGCTGCAATTGATTAGCGTTGAACTCTTGTGCGCCAACTTCGTGTTGTGGTGATGAGAGATTATTCAGAGCACCGCCGTGCACTTGCACCAACATAAATGAATAGTTAGATTGCATTAAATACACTGTTTGTTTATTAAAAATAAAGTTGATAATAAATATCAAGGGTTGAGATTATTTTATAAGGGTTGGGTCACTTGCACCGTCGGTGCATAGAATAATTTCCAGTATAAAAAACTTGACTCCGGCCTATACATAAAACAAAGAAGAAATCCAATAAGTCTAATGAAATGTCATAGTAGCACCCACTAGTCACTATCTACATTCCATTTGGAATCTCATTCAACTTGGAACTTGATGGTCACCATGTCGTGCAATTCATTCAAGAGGCCTACCTTCAGAGTTCAACCCCATAAAAATCACAATTGCTTTATCGGCATGTTCAAGATAATGATGATTTGGGATGGACTTGCGGGCGAAAGGTTTCATTCATTGCTTGTCGGAGAAGCCATCATGCTATTACGATAATCATGATAAACATTCCTGGTTGACGTAGGTTTTATAAAAATCCATTAATTGTTGGAATCATAGTGTCATTTATACTCGTGGGGCTAATATGGATAACATCAATAATTGCTAATGGTATCCTAAAAAAATAAAATTGTGTGATAGGCCTATTAGCTCAGTCGGTTAGAGCATCGCTACGGTCGCAGGTTCGAGACCCTAGATGTGCCATCTCATGTTTTAAATCTTGTGGTTTGTAGTGTCGATTACTTGCGACTCTTGTCACTTTGACCTCCATTGTTGCTAATTTTTCATATTTGATAGAAGAATGATAATGGGGAAGTTTGTGGTTCACCAAAAATCACAAGGGTTTTAGGTTCACCCGGTCCTTCCAATAATTTTTATCTCCATTTAATTTGCGGTTAATAGAAGAAAAATGATGAAGAAGTTTGTGGTTCACTAAATATCATTAGGATTTATGTTGACCCGGTCCTCCTAATAGGAAGGGGAATGAATTCGGCAAATTAATGTATCCCGCACTTAAAAAAATGATCTAAATTAACCAAATTGACCCATTTTCAATTTACCCCTATTAATGTCTAAAGCATACAACACTGGCTGGGTGGCTGCATCCTCTCAAATTTGGACGCCGAGATCTCCCAAACTGAGCAGTAATCAACCATATACGTATTATTATCCATGTTCTTCACCCTCTTCTCCATCAGCCCAACATCCTCCTTCCCATTCTCTCTATTCGCCCAATTCCCAAAGGTTGCTCTTGCTAACAAATTATAATTGAGACTTCCAAAGTCAGCTTTCTTAAACTAGAATCATGAATCATCTCCAAACAAACCATGTTTCTTAGCAAAACCAAATTGCATGAGAAACCAAAGCCCCAATATTCCAAACTAACGCCCGTATCAAAGTTCTATATATCATCTGCAAATGAACTTTGCATGTTTTTTGAAGACTGAAAAAAGATTCTCCTTTTCCACGATGAAAGAAGAATTGCTGAAAGACTGAAAGTGCGTGGATAACATCAGAGTAAAAGCAAGAAAATCAAAGAGTAAAAAGAAAACCTCCTCTGCAGCATAATCGAGGAAGCTGGGTGCGCTTTTAAAGACTTCTTTTGTTCAATAAAAGGGGCAAAGTTGAAAATAAAAATATAATTTTCAATTGCTGGGTGTTTTTAGATTAATTTGACAACACCCATCGGAAGCCTGGGTTTGGGTCCAGCTTTGGGCTGAATAAGTGGACTTGGTCCAGCTTTGGGCTCATTAAGTGGTCTCGGTCAAAGATAAGTGGAGTGAAAAGTGGTCTTGGCAAACTCTTTGGACTGAAAAGTGGATCTGGCTTACATGTCTTTTTTTTCCATTTACTTCTTCATTTTACGATATTGGTCAAGTGTAATTACTGTGTTTTTTTTTTTTTGGAGAAATTATTGTGTAATTATTGCGTTCAAACTCAATTATAAGTTTGTAACCGACACTAAGACAACTATTTGCATTGCTTGTCAAAGATATCTGAATTCTCTCATATTTTTCAGTGTTATGTGGAATAGAGTTATATTCAATATAAAAATTGTTGAAGGTTATCGCGAAAAAAAGTTTGAATGTAAGTGAGGCTAACATTTTAAGAAGACAAGCTTCGTAAGGTATTTAAAGAATATTTTTTAACAAATTATTATGTAATTTTCTAAATATTTTTTCACAATTACTTTTATGTTAAATATTAACTAGCATTGCTTTACACATGTTCTGTATGTGCAAGCAAATTTTTTTTTTTTCAGAAAATAAAAAAGAAAAGATAATGGAAGAAAACGGTTATTGCAGAGAGAAGTTAGTGGGAGAGATGGGTTGTGAGATTTATTTTGTTTATTTTTATTAATAAAAATATAATTTGTAATTGTCGTAATAACCCTTGTGATTTAATTAATTCTCAAAGTATTTTAATCTCTTAAGGTCATTTCTATCAAATTTTTTGATTTTGGCTAACAAAATCTCTTCTCTTAATAATAGTATAGATAATATTAACCTTTCAAAAAAAAAAAAATTTAATAGTATTAAACTATCAACCGATCTCAATTTTCTAGCAGAGCAAATCATGTGCCTAATAGAATCTTAATATTTTGTCTATGAAATTTGAGATGCTAAGCCAAATGGTTCATGGCGGATTAGGTCAAATATCAAATTAGGCTATTACATTAACAACAGAACATGACACTACTTACAAAGTTACAAATTGATTTTTTTTTTTGTTAGTGTGTTGTAGACACTTGTGTTTGTGCAATGACTTAGTAGTCATACGACTGTATTGGGCATATTTGGGACTTACTTGTGTTTATGCTTATGAGGATTTGTTCATGGTACATTAAGTAGACTAATTTAATTTAAAGGCAGACCGGCTCCATACAACAATTGACTAATTTTTTTTTGTTTCGACAAGAAATAATTGACTAATGTGTTAAATCAATGTATTAAACTAAGTCCACTTGATATAGTAACAGGGTGATGTATTGTATAACTTTTATGCTTCCAAACACAAAGAAAGTGCTTCTAAGAGCAAGTGCACCGGTCTTGCTTTGCCCGGGCAAAAGGAGAGAATGATGATGTGGTGACCAGGCATAATGAAAATGAAGCTTGCACCGGTGATTGTTTAACTGGGCAAAGCTTGGCTTTGCATGACTGAGGTCAAAAAAAAGGGCAAGGGTATGAGACCGTATGACTTTTTTCTTGCCCAAAGTCATCAAGCTGCCAGCCCCATATTGTGAGGAACGTGGGTGACGTCAAGAAGAAAAGCAAAGAGGCAGGACACTTGGCAGCGCCGGGTTGGTTTCTTAAGTGATTTTATCCCAACGTGAACAGTAATACAAACAGTGAACAGTAAAACAGGATCATTACAGTGAACAGTAAATATATGGACGGTGATTTAAGCAACTATCTCTACTGGTGAACAGTGAACAGTAAATATGAACAGTGGTTTACGTGAACAGTGTTGACCGGGCAAGAAAAACAACGGGTGTAAACCTATGTCCAGTGGCAGTGAATAGTAACTTGACTGGTCGAATTCTTGACTTCTCGACTTTGACTTTTCTTGACTACGGGTGCACTTGCTCTAATTCTCTCACACGTAATCTCAGACCGGTCCAAACTCACTTATGATTCTGTCCCATAACAGTCAAAGGCTACCAATTTAATATTTGAAAAAATTTGAAAGTTCAATTGACTACATTACCCTCGTCACATCAACCCATAGAAGCGCCACTCACGCGTGGTTAAATGCTGACATAAAGGGTCGATTCTGTACTTTCAGGGGCATTCAATCCCCATCATGCGATGGGACTGATAAAGCCATAGCCCACCCACTCTCCCACCTCTCACAACACTCGAGATACCAAAAGTACCCCCCTTCACACATTCCAAGATTCCCTATATCCCCCACTTGGTTACCACTCAGCCCATCATCACCAGGGGCAAAATCGACCACCCACAATCATTTTCCCCTTCCCTCTCAAACACGTGAATATTTTATTATTCCCTCCAAACATTTAAAAAAAAAAAAATAAAAAAAATCCAAATATGGGAACCACGCAATCTCCGCCATCCGATAAGGCCCAGTGACCCAAGCAGTAAAGTCACCGCAGTAAATTATGGACCAACCAAATCCCGCCACGTACCCCCAGCTCGGATTATTAATGTAAATCACAGTTTTTCTACGGTTTTTTGTTTTTGTCTTTTAGCGACTGTTAAACTTTGGCGGGCAAATCGTATCAATTTCAAAACAAAAAGGGGGGTAAGTGAAGAAAACCCTAGCGGCCCCATTTCTCTTTCTCCTCCTCCTCGCTTCGTTTTGGCTCTGCTCCCCCATTTTTATTTATTTATTAATTTTTTTGGTTTTTCTCTCAAATTTTGAGGCTGTGTTGCTCTCGTGTGTCTCTGATTTTCGATTCGATTTTGATTCTAGAGGTAGGGTTTCGGCGGAGTTGGCGATTTCCTCTGGTGATTTTGGCTACAGAGGTGGAATTGGAGCGATCTGTAACCCTGGAAAGGTAAGGACTGAACTTCGTGTTTACATTTGATGCGCAAGATTTGATTTTGATTTCAGTACTGAAGGCAGATTCGAACTTTTCGTTTCAGGTTTAGATGATAGTTGGCTAGGTTTTGTGATTGGAGAGCGAAATTGGGCATGGGAATTGGGGATTTTGGGAGATTAATTTAGGGTTGAATAAAAAAAGAGGGAAAAATGGGGAAGGTTTCGCCAAAAGAGAGGGGTTTGAAGAATTCGAAGCAGAAGAAGGGTTCCAGGGGCTCAGGGAACAAGTATCTGAAGCCGGGTGCTCTTGCCCAGCTAAAGTACAGCAAGGCCAGTTCTGCTAAGCCGTGTACTGATCTGGGGAGGAAGCGAGTGGCTGTAGTGGAGACGAAGAAGGATGATGTTGATTTGGGGATTGAAGATAGGGCTAGCCCTTTGATGCCGTCGCCTGTGAATTTGGTCAAGCAGAGTAGTTTGTTGAAAACGCCAAGGACTCCTTTGATGTTATCGCCGGTGAATTCGGTTAAGCAGACTAGTTTGCTTAAAACACCGAGGACCCCTTTGATGCTGTCTCCTGTGGATTTTGTTAGGCAGAATAGTCTGATGAAAACACCAATGACCCCCAGAATGGAAGATTGTGAGTCCGAGTCCAGGCTTGAGTCGCTTCCCATGGATTTACTGGTATCCTATTTTTGACTTCCTCATTTGTCTGCTTTATTTACTGGTATCCCATGCGGATCTCGAATCATTGTGTTCATTTTGGGAATGTTCTCTATGTTTCGCCACTTATTCAATATGGCCTGTAGTTAAGGCAATACAATTGATAGAACATTATGCTTAAGGATTAAAGATTATAGGGACAATACGGGATAAATTGAGAGTTGGATGTCGTTGCATTAGATGATTCATCATCTGGTTTCTTTGATTTTAATGAGTGATAACTTTGCACAAAGAACTATTTTTATCTGAGTTCTGAATACTTGTGCAAAGTTTTCCTTGGTTGATTTTCTTGTCTTGTAGTGTGTTGGTGAGATAAACATGCTTTTATCTCCATTAGATATGTTTGAACTATTGATTTCCTTTAAAATTTGAGAGCCTGAAAAAATATCTCACCTGTTTCTCATTTGATATAATATGTTTTCTTCCTGTACTGATACTGATTCATCTTTTTATAAATTGGAGGTTAAATTATTGTGTCACCTGCACCATGACCAACTGAAGCCGGTGTTTCATGTTTCTCAAAGAATTAGGAAAGCTGTAAGTTTCTTTCTCTCTGTATCATATCCATTTTGGTTGCTTTTCTAATCTGAAGATAAATGACCTTCCATATTAATATTACTGGCAACAGGTTATACTTGCAAGGCAGTATCACTTTAATTATACAACTCCAGATCGCTCTCGACAGGAGATGTTGAGAACAATGACACCCCACCCCACTGAACACTGGCCTTTCAAAAGGTTGATATTTCGAATGAACAGTTTTATTGCTCTCTACCCAACTATTTCGCTTTGCTCTTCATTACATTATGTTTTAAATGGTCTTTGCAGCAAGGGAGATGGCAAGGGTACATGGATACGAAGCCCGCATACTCCAAAAGCACCAAGACATGGTCCCAGGCCACCATCTCGCCTCAAAGTTTCAGAAATGCGGCAGGTTGCTGCAGTTCTCTTTCAGGAGTCAAATTTCCCTTCTAGATGCATGGTGCCATCTGCCTTACCAAAGCCCCTGTGCAAATCTTTGGCTTCCAATAGAGTTTTGTTCTATGAGGAAGAGTTATGTCAGGCTGTGGCTCAGAATAAGCTTCTTTAAGCTCGTCATTGCCTAGAGTATCTGTTTGTATATAGTTTGCTTCCGTTATCTATATAGGTGGCATGGTCAGGTTAGGGAGTATGACGTTTTGTAGCTTTGCTGGGGAAGATTTAGGAGATATGGAACCCTCATATATTTGAATTAGGAGGCAAAAGAAATCAGATCATGGTTGCAGGAATAATGTTTTAAAACTGGTTACTTGTATATTTCCTATATATGTTTTGAAACAATGGCTAGTTGCTGTCTTAGCAAATAGCAATATCTACTTCAGTGTCTGTACTGAAGTCGATCTTAGTAGCAACAGTAGTTGTCAGATGTAAACGGCTTGAATTTTTAATATTATTTCCTTTTCAGAAGTCTTTGCTCTCTCCATGAAATAATAGTTATGATATTATGAGCTAGAAAAGAACACGTGGAAATTTCTTATTGTTGGTATCTGACAAATTCTTGAACAAACACAACCAACTCAAACCAAAAGCAATATGAGGATTTCGTATAACTTCTATGATTCTTCAGATAGTTCAGAAAAATTTGTTAACTTGCTTTAATATTTCTGAGGTCAGGATCCTGTAAGCTGTTTCTGTGGGATGAAAGCCATCCCAGAATATGTAGTTGGAAGCATCATTGCAAGTACCTGGAGTGTATTTGTTGCACAGGGCCTTTATCTACCACTTCAAATCCTGAATCAATAAATCATTTCAGCGGACTACTTTACTACAGTTGAAGATAGAATGAAAGTGCAGCTGAGATTACCATATTGAGCAGGGTCTTGGATCATCGAAAGCAAAGGGTTATTAATATCAACGTAAATGAGTTTTGCTTCTTGAAGCCTCTTATTGAGGGAATCTATAAGGGGGAAGAGCTTTGTGTTGAAGGGGATTGCTGCTTGGTTCTCAGTCTCGTAGCAGGCTCTCTTTGTACCTCCATTGAGTGTTCTCTGTGCTGGCACACATGACACACCCAATTGGCGGCATAATTAGTACTCCAATCACTCTTGCTCCCAGTACATAAAGTTCCTGTAATTTCTCCCACATCAACTAACATAAGGAGTATGTAGAGTACAATATTACACTTCAAATCCATAATACTCTAAATCAGTTGGACAGTGCTAATATTTGTCGAATAGTACCTGAAGGAAATTTGAAGCTGATTCAAGCAGGAGATCTGTATAAGCTGGAGTATCATAGTGACCACTCCTCGGTGGTGTAGAATAATAATTAATTGCTAGGTCATTGCTTCCTATTGAAAGAACGAATAAGCTTTCTGACAGTAGAGTGGCTGTTTCATTCCCAACTGCTGCGTTTATCTGGCTTTTGTATTCATTGAATAAGTCTAATTGATCTGATAAGGACAGGATAGACTGATACACAGAATGAAGAGAAACCAAGGTTGTATGATATGATACGATATGATATGTTGTACATAATAAAAATTAGGATAAATTGTTACCGTGATATTTGCTTTGAACAAGTTTAGTTGATACTTTTGCTTCTTCTACAGGTGATCGGCTTTTACGTCCTTTACAAGCATCTCCACAAGCACAGCTTCAGCTCAATCATTGGGTTACAAAACAATAAATAATGAAGTTTGTGGTAGCTGTTAGATTAGAGTTAGAATTAATATAATGTAGGGTAATATAGCTTGGCGTTGGAAGATAATTCCACATAACTTTTCTGCCAAAAAATCCCACTACTTTGAAGTCACATTTACACAATTAATACTGAATGAACCAAAAGGAAGCACATTGATCAGAGAGTCTATCAAAAGCTTAACCATAACACGTGGCCTAGTGGTTGAGCATCTAGGTTGGGAATCTTCTAACCCGCGTTTGATTCATGAAGCTGTTATTTATGGTCAGGGGGAGGAAGGGAAGCATTTTGACAAGACCTCCAAATGCGGATTAATTCTTGGCTGAAAATTTTGAGATACCGGAGAACTCAGTCAAAAAAAAAAAGAAAAGAAAAAAAAAGGGCTATCAATAGCTTAACACCAAAATGTTATATATATCACATGCATTCTACTTCTTTGATAATGAGTGATAGACATCATGTTAAACACACACTTTATGCAATAGGCCTTTTTTGATGAAACTCTACACCTGTTATTCATGAAGGTAGTTAATTAGTGTGGCAAATTAGATAACAGCTATCTCAAGCCAGTTTTAAAAACGCACATGTTAGAGGCAAGTCATGTCTTCTTGCAAGTGTACACAAGCAGTACTACTGAGGCAACTGCAAAGAAACACCTTTTTTTAGGATGATGAAAAATTCATTAATGGGCTAAGCCCTAAGATACCAAAGGCAAAGCCCAGGCTCGATAACAGACGATAAAATTAAGGAAAGTGCTTGTTCACCATATTGAGCGGTAAAACCTTGAAAGCAGCTATGATCACCATATTGAGCATGCATGGTTTTCGGATCAGGGAAAGTGGGGATTATAGATGTCAAGGGAGTTAAGCCTCCACAGTATTATCTGTGATGTATTACACCAAAGAGTTGGTAGTGACGAAAGAAGCACCGATACGGGTACAAGTATCCGGATACGGTATGGTCGGATATGTGGATACGGTAAATTTTAAATGTAATTGGATCCGGATACGGGAATGATACGTCAATTAAATATATATATATATATATATATAATTTGAAGAAAAAAAATTATGAAACATAAACAAAGTACTAGTTTATCACAATCAGACATTATCAATCCAACGGTGTTGTTTTTGAATCTTTTTCACAAATTTCCACAACAGTGCTTTATCATCTATGATCTCATTTTCAGCATCAGCAGCTCCATTACTAGTACAACATTAACAGACCTGGCACTAGAACTAATAGGGAACTAATAAGAGGTGTTCCTCCATCACTCATGGTTCCTGAAAAATACACTGATACAATACAAATTAGCATAATGCATGGAATCATAAATGTTGCAATCTTGTTTACTTAAATGTTATGGAATTTAGAGGCAGCAAGTAACATGTTTTTTTGGGTGAGGTTTTACTGACCATTGCAACTATCATTTTGTACTTATCCTCTTCCTAACATGTTAGTGATGTTACGGAATGAGTGGCAAGTGGCAACAACTCAACAACTAATGAATGTTTCTCATACATATTTCACAATCCACAAAACACTTCTTTTAAGGCATATAATTTATCATCAAACCCATAAAACCATCAGACCCTTCTAGTCGAAAAAAAAAAAAAAAACAGAAAGATTAATCCATAACTCCATAAGAACCTTACTGATCAGTACGACAATTGAAAGCATCAAAAACCATTAGACCCTTACTATCAGTACAACGATTGAAAGCATCACATCCAAACGAATCGAAGAACTTCTACCATTCAGAGAAGCAATCAAGTTCATATGGGTAAGAAGCAACTAAGAACTAAGAAGAAGAGAACAGAGAACGTACCGGAAGCAAGTCTAACTGAATCTCTAGGCTCCAAGCGGATCTAAGAAGAGGAGAAGCCTGATTGATCTTTGTTGCAACTTGCGAAGAAGAGGAGAAGAGAAGAGCGAGTGAACGACCAACTGATCGAAGCGGCGCGCAGAGTAGGTCTCGATCTGTAGTCTTTGTGTTTTGTTTTTAATGGTAAAAAGTCAAGATTACCCCCACGTATCCAGTTTATATATATATATATATATATGTATCTGTATAGGATACGCACGTATCCAGACCGTACCCAAATCAGGATCCACGTATCATACCCGTATCACGGATTGATACGGGATACGAAGCCATTTTGCCTTATCTGTGCATCATACTTGGTACCAGTATTGGAAAACACCACAGCTTCACATAAAGTCATAAATTGCTTTAAGAACTTCCTTGCCTCGTGTTTCTACATATTTAGCTCCGGTTATCTACTTTTTGAAACAAAGGCTTGGTTGCTGTCTTAGCAAATAGCAATATCAACTTCAGTGTCTACTGAAGTTGATCTTAGTAGCAATAGTAGTTATGTGTAAACGGGTTGAATTCTTAACATTTTCATAATTCCTCTTTTCTTTCTCCATCAAATAATAGTTGATATTATGAGGTACAAGTGAACACATCTTTTGGAAATTTCTTATTGATGGTATCTGTCAAATTCTTGAACAAACTCAAGTCAAACCAAAAGCAATATGATGATTACATATGGCTGCATTTGGAAAGTCTGTAGGGAGCTCAAATTAAAAGCAATGGACAGTAACGTGTTTGGTAAAACTGAAAACAGCTGATTTTACCCGGTACTATTTGGTCTAGTGGCATAGTCCCCCTTTCGTAAGTGAGAGGTTTGTGAGTTCGCCTCATGAAAGACTAGTTGTAGAATCTAAGTTTTTTATCTGAAAAAAAAGAGAAGATTTTATTTTGAGCCAGAGCGAAGTTTACTCGATCAAATTTATGAAAGCAACTTATCTTTTTCTGCAGCACTTTTATTTTCAAGTTAAGTAAAATATTTCACCATTATTTTTAGGAGTAATTTCAGTTTACCCACTTCAACTTTGGGGCAATCTTCATTTTAGTCCTTGTTCTTTTAATTTCATCAGGTACACCCCTGAGCTTCCAAAATTAATCAACCGTGTCTGATTTCGTAAATTTTGTCCAAATTTTCCGTCAACTGCTGACGTGGCAGGAAATGGGTAGGAGAAAGTCGATAATACCCTTGGTGACCGTTTTCCCTCCTCTTGGCGTGCATCCCCAGAAAATTTTCAACCCCAAAAACCCTAAAATTGTATCCATTACGCTCCAATTACCACTAATTCAGTCAAAACCATCAACTCCATTATGCTCCCGAAAATTGAAAACCGTAACTGAACCCAGATTACGGTTTCGATTATAACTCCATTTTCAAAATACCCACCCCAATCTCTAGTTCAAGGTTGAAGGCACATGGCTGGTAATGAAATTGAAGAGTGGGTACCTAGAACGGAAGAAGGAGGTGATGAAATCCCCCATTATGGTGAGTTTCGAACAACAAATTGTGTGTTAGAAATTGTGATTAATGGTTTAGGGATTTAGCTTGGTTGATTTAAGGGCTATACGGACTTGTTGGGTTGAGATTCGAAGCTTTTGATTTGGGGGTTTCGAAGCTTCTGATTCGGGGGTTTTAAATCCTCTAATTTACGGGTTTCGACTGTAAGGTTTTAAGAGTTTCGAAAATTTTCATTTTGGGGTTTCGATGAACCATGAGATTTAGGGTTTAGATGCTTCTTATTTTTGTGGTTTCGAGTTATGGTTTGGGGTGATGTTTTTGTTAGAGCCACTGCACTGCACTTTGGTTTATATATGTATGTATTGAATCTGGGTTGGTGGGATTTAGGGTTTCTTTATCGAATTTTTGTCTTCTTGTGTTTATTACTTAGAGAAATTGTGATTAAAGTAAGAGTGATATGCATGTGGACCTTGTTGGGTAGATGAAATACTACAGTTTGTGTCTTGTTGTGTTTAATACTCTATCTTTCAAAAAGTGGTGTTGCAGTCCAAAAGGGTGTTAGTGCTGTTGTGTTTAATACTGTATCAACGTGTTTTTGAATTATTGTTTATGGAATAAATAGCTGTCTGTGCTGCTGGTTAATGTTTCCTTAAGGATGCTAACTGTTGGTTATGTTTGTCATGCAGTAAATTCTGATTTATTCATAGTCAAAATGTACCATGGTGGAATCATAAGGGAGAACAAATATGTAGGGGGGAAAATCAGCTATTATGACAATGTGGACAAGGACAAGATGTCCCTAATTGAGGTGGATTCTATGGTGAGAGGGATAGACCCTGCGTATGTTGGAAGGACGATGGACTACTGGTATTCAATTGGGAGTGAAGATGTTGCTCTGACCAAGCTTTCCACAGACTTTGATGCCATACAAATGTGTTGTTGTGTACCTCACATCAGGTTGGTAATCATCTACTTAGATAATTTAGATCTGCATGATGACTACCAATCTGATGGGGATGATGTCGAGATGTTTGATGATGAACCAACTGCATGGGGGTATAGTCAAGCTGGTTCATCAGGGGTGGTGATTGAAGAACTTCCTGATTCACCAAAGAGGAAGTGCTGTATAAAGATCGAAGAGTTGCTCGATTCACCTAAAAAGAAGCCTGAAGTTGTGAAAGGAGATCCAAAGTTAGGACGTCGGGTTAAAGTATGTGTAAACAGAAAAAAGACTGTGGGAATTGTGATTAGAGAGGTCGAAAAAGAGGTTCCAACTCAAGCAAGCAAGGCTGTAGTATGTGACAGCAAAGACAAAGGGAAACAAAAAGTTGTAGAATAGCAAGAAAGAGAAGATTATGAACTTGAGATGTTTGAGGACTTGGTAGACATTGCCGTCAGTGATGCAAGGTGTTACATGGACCCTATGAGCAGTGAAGATGATGGTAGTGAGGATGCAGACTATGATCCATGTAGGGATGATGAAGACTATGCTAATTATGGTGTTGATGATGACTGGTTAGATTATGTGGAATGTGAAGAGAGTGTGGACAAGCATGAGCAAGCTACTGAGGATGTAGGAACAAGTGCTGAAGATAGGAAAGGAAAGAAGAAAGAGGCAGAGTCATATGAGCAAGCTAGTGTTGGAACAAGTGTTGATGTGGATGAGAACATGGAGGTTGAAGATAATGAGCCAATGTATGGGGCTCTGGACTCTGATGAAGAGGGGATTGGTCATGAAGCAAACTCAGACGATGAGGGAGATGATATGCAAAGGTTTCCAGAGTTCAACCCCAAGACAGACATGGGGAACCCTAAGTTTTGTAAAGGTATGAGGTTTGCATCTGCTAAGATATTGAGAGCTGCTGTAAGGGAGAAGGCAATACAAAAAGGTTGGGAGGCCTTGTTTGTGAAGAGTGATAGAGTGAGGTTGAGGGTGAGGGTGATTTGCAAAGCAGAAAACTGCCCCTTCTAGCTGTATGCCTCTAAGATGCAGCATGAAGACACTCTAATGATCAAGACATACAATGGTCAACACAACTGTGCAAGGGTGCTAGATAATAGCATGGTTAGGACCCCTTACCTGACTGAAAAGTTTATTGATCAGATAAAGCTTAACCCTGATTGCTCCGCAGGTAGTTTCCCCAATACTTTATCAACTTAATTCAATACCTTTACTTACTAAGATTTATTTACAATAGCACACTAATGCCTTTAACCCTTTTGTGACACAGAATCTCTAGCCCAAATTATGTCAGTAAAAGTGCAAGCAAGAGTCTCAGTTCAGCAAGTATATAGAATCAAGAAGGTTGCATTAAGTATACTTGAGCGATCACATGCAGAGCAGTATTCAAGGCTGAAGGACTATGCAGCAGAGTTGAAGAGGGTTGATCCAAGCACAACAGTGGACATCCAATAACCCTGGCCAGAAACCTGTTTTCAAGCGGATGTATGTTTGTCTGGGTGCACTGAAGAAGGGATTTAAAGTAGGCTGTAGGTCATTGATAGGACTAGATGGTTGTCATCTGAAGTGTCCTTATGGTGGTCAACTTTTGTCAGCGGTTAGAGTGGATGCTAACAACAGTACTTAGGTAGTTGGTTATGCAATGGTGGAGCAGAAGTGTAAGGATAGTTGGATATGGTTTCTGGAGTTGTTGGCTGATGACTTAGACATTAGGAGTGATGGAGCTCGGTGGACGTTTATATCTGATAAACAAAAGGGTCTTTTACTAGCATTTGAGGTGGTTTTGCCAAGTACGGAGCACAGGTTCTGTGTAAGACATTTATGGACGAATTTCAACAAGAAGTTTTCAGGGAAAGCTTTGAAGGACCAATTATGGGCCATCGTAAAGTCAACCACAATGGCTTACTTTACTAAGGAGATGGTCCTAATGAACCAAATTGAGCCAGGGGCTTATAACTATCTCACAGGTTTGTAATGCTACCATTATTATCACTTCATGTTCTTTATATTCTTGACATTGAATTTTCAATACATTAACTGCCAATGTTGTGCATTTTGTAGAGCCTGAAAGACCTGCAAAGCACTGGTCTAGGTCACATTTCAACACAGTGCTTAAATGTGACACTCTACTCAACAATCTCAGTGAAAGCTTCAATGCCTTCATATTGCTCGCAAGAGTCAAACCTGTAATCAGCATGTTTGAGGAAATGAGGATCAAGTTGATGAAGAGGATTCACATTAGGAGGGACAAGATGATGAAGGTTCAGGATACCATCTGCCCCAAACCAAGAGAAATACTGGAGAAGAACAAAGTGAAAGCTGCCACAGACTGCATCCCATTTGGTTCAGGAAGCTCAAAAATTGAAGTGGAAAGCATTGGAGGAGCAAGATATATAGTTGATATTGAGAGAAGGAGTTGTGCTTGTGGGAGATGGGATTTGAGTGGGATCCCTTGCAAACATGCTGTATCTGCCATCCACTACATGAGGGAAAAACCTGAGGATTATGTTGATACAGCCTACTGGACAAAGACATACTTGGCCATCTACTCAAACACCACCAGCCCTGTAAATGGAATGGATCTTTGGGAAAGGACTGATGATGCTGCAATTCTTCCTCCTCAGTACAACAGACAGCCTGGTAGGCCAAAAACCAAGAGAATTAAGGATTCACAAGAGAAAGCTACTGAGGGAACCAAGATGGGAAGAGTACAGAAATCATTGAAGTGCAGCAGCTGTGAGATTTTGGGGCACAATGTGAAGACCTGCCATAGGCACTTGCCACCTAAGGAGAAGATGAGCAAAAAGAGGAAGCTAGACACTGAATAGGGCACCTCATCTCAATCCAAGGTATTTCAAGTTTAGGATATGTTTGCTTTCTATTGTTCAACTTGTTTATATCTATAATATGACAACTGTACGTTTGAATGTAGGCTAAGGGAACCAAAAATCCTCCTCTGACAAAGAACGAGCTTAGGGCCAAAGTTATACAGAAAGCAGACAAGATGAAGGTAATTTGTTAGGGTTGTGTGTTGGAATTATTCTATGTTTTGGTTATTGTGGTTTCTGTAAGTAGTGGCTGCTGAAAAACCAAGGTTTCTAATTTGTGGTTTAATGTCTTATTTTGGAAGCTCAGGGGTGTAGCTGATGAAATTAAAAGAACAAGGACTAAAATGAAGATTGCCCCAAAGTTGAAGTGGGTAAACTGAAATTAATCCTTATTTTTAGTACTATAAGCACTTTTAACAATCCTGTTTACTTTGACGAAAAAAAAAAAATCTAATTTACCAAACATTAAGAAGTTTTACTTAACAACCACTTATTCATGGCCAATTTATCTTATAAGCACAGCCATACCAAACTGGCACTTAATATATCTTCTATGATTCTTTAGAGAGTTCAGGAGAATTTGTCAATTTAATTACTTTAATGTTGCAGAGGTGAGGATCCTGTAAGCTGTTTCTGTGGGATGAAGGCCATCCCAAAATATGACTTGGACTCATCGTTGCAAGTACCCGGAGTGTCTTTGTTACACAGAGACCCGAACTCAATAGTTCTTGTTCCGCAGCATCCTTTATCCACCACTTCAAATCCTAAATCACTAAATCATTTAAGCAAACTGCTTTACTACTGTTCAACGTAGAATGAAAATGCAGCTGAGATTACCATATTGAGCAGGGTCTTGGATAATGGACAACAAAGGGTTATATATGTCAACGTAAATGAGTTGTGCTTCTGGAAGTCTCTTATTGAGGGAATCTATAAGGGTGGAGAGCTTCGAGTTGAAGAGGATTGCTGCTTGGTTCTCAGTCTCATCGCATGCTCTCTCTATGCCTCCACCGAGTGTTCTCTGTGCTGGCACACACCCAATTGGCGGCATACTTGCTACTCCAATCACTCTTGCTCCCAGTGCATAAAGTTCCTGTAATTTCTCCCACATTAACTAAGATAAGGGGTATAGCTAGAGAGTACAATATTATAACAAGTGGGAAAACTGCTGGTGTTTGTCAAAAATTACCTGAAAGAAGTTTGAAGCTAATTCAAGAAGTAAGTCTGTATAAGCTGGAATATCATAGTGAGCGCTCCTCAGTGGTGTAGAAAAATAATTAAGTGCAAGGTCATTGCTTCCTATCGAAAGAACGAATAAGCTTTTTGACAGTAGAGTGGCTGTTCTTTCATTCCCAACTGCTGCGTTTATTTTGCTTTTGTATTCTTTGAACAAGTTTAATTGATCTGATAACGACAAGACAGACTGATACAAATTGAATTAAGAGAAACCAAGAATGTATGGTATGATATGATACGATATGATATGTTGTAAATGCTAAAAAAATATTAGTGTAAACGAAATATATATATATATACAGACAGGTTTTGAAGCGGACGTCTGCACTTTAGCACCTCGCTAAAGTGCTGACGTCGACGTATCTACTGCGTTTCAGGCGGCGACGGCTGCTCGGGGCTTGCAAGACAGAGGCCGGAGGCATCCCAGACAGTTCTGGGCAGCGATCGAGGTCGGAGGAGATCGAGGTTGCAGCTTCTGGGCAGCGACCTGACCTACAACTACAAGTTTCTGGGCAGAGCTGCAGCATCGATGTCTGCACTTTAGCGAAAGTGCGGACGTCCTCTTTGGAAATCCTCCCTATATATATATATACAGATCCTATCCAGAGCAGAGCTCCACTTTGAAATTAATGTGTGAAGTTCGAGTTTTCGGTCACTTTTCAGTCGCATATCCACATCTCGACCGTTCAGGTTTTAGGTACTACTGTATAGCTCATCTCTGCAAATTTTCAGCCAAATTGATGATCGTTAAGGTATCTAACGCGCTTAAACTAATGGACAGACTGAATCTGTCAACCTGAACCGTACTAGCTTTAAATCAGTTATCAATGCCTTAACGATCATTAATTTCACTGAAAATTTGTAACGATGATCTATACACTAGTACCTAAAAATTGAACGGTCGAGATGTGGATATGTCACCAAAAAGTGACCCAAAACTCGAACTTCACACGTTAATTTCAAAGCGGAACTCCGCTCTGGATAGGATATGTGTGTGTGTGTGTGTACTGAGGCGTTCGAGAGCGGATATCCGCAACCCAGAAAAAGTGCGGATGTCGCTCCTCCGGCCTCGAACAACCTTCGACGGTGCGGCTGGGCTTGCCGGAGGGGGGCTAGGGGTCTGAGAAGCTGGTCTGCAGTCGGGTGGAGTGACGAGGTTGCTGCATTGCCCAGAACCTTACAATTGCAGGTCTGGTTGCTGCACAGAACATGCAACCTCGATCTCCTCCGACCTCGATAGTTGCCCAGAACGGTCTGGGATGCCTCCAGCCTCCGTCCGGCAAGCCCCGAGCCCTCGCCGCCTCCTGGAAGTTGCTGCTGCTTCGTTGTCCGCACTTTAGCGACAGTACGGACGTTCGCCTGTGATTGAGTATATATATATATATTCCACTAAACAGATTCTTTTTTTTAGCGTTAATTACATATAAGTGCACATTTGAATGTTTTCTTAGCCATAAGGCAACCAACTAGTTTTTTTTCTCTTATAAGGCCACTAGATTAAAAATGGTGTTATATTTTGGATATTAAAAACCAACATATTTTCATAAATGCCACTAGAGTACAAAGTCAACAATCACTCTCTCTCCCCTCTCCGGCGAGGTCTCCGGTCAACTCCGGCGGGTCTCCGGTCGACCTCCGACCAACTTCCGGGGGGTCTCCGGCTGACCTCCGACCAACTTCTGACGAGTCTCCAGCGACCACAAAAACTACTGTCACTAGCACCAAAAGTTACTGTAGCTAGCAACAAAATCTACTCTAATGAGATTTCCGGCAACCTTCGGCTAGATAACAAAAGATACTATCAGCAACAACAAAAGCTACTACTTACCAAAAAAGCCTATGCTTCTCAAAATCAAAAGCTGATATCCACACCAACAAAAGTTACTCTCACAAACACCAAAAACTACTGTGACCAGCAATGAACGCTACTCTTACCAACATCAGAAAACTACTCTCACCAACAACAAAAGATTCTCTCACCAACACCAAAAACTACTCAAACTAACAACAAAATTTACTGTCACCAACACCAGTGAGCTACTCTCACTAGCACAAGGGAGCTACTCTCACTAGCACAAGGGAGCTACTCCAGTATTAAAAGCTACTCTCACCATCAACAAAAGCTACTCTCACCAACGTAAAAAGCTACTATCACCACTACAAAAAACTATCTTCATCACCAACAAAAGCAACTCTTCCAAAAGTCAAAAACTACTATCACCACTGCAAAAAGCTACAATCATCACCACCAAAAGTTACTCTTACCAACAACAAAACATACTCATCAACATACCTTTCTCACCAACAACATAAAGCTACTTTCACCAAAATCAAAAGCTAATCTCACCAACTCCGAAAGCTACTCTCACCGACATTGAAAACCAACATTGAAAATCGCTTTATTTGCTCTCTTTTTGAAATGATGCAAGACAAGTGCGAGTGCAAGACAACACTCTTGATTGGATATCAAAATTCAATGATGCCAAATGCAAAAAT
The DNA here is from genome assembly GCA_024704745.1 of Rosa lucieae. NCBI lineage: Eukaryota > Viridiplantae > Streptophyta > Magnoliopsida > Rosales > Rosaceae > Rosa > Rosa lucieae. The sequence continues at coordinate 184,003 of JANPXK010000169.1, forward strand.
CGTAGGATTAGACAAGTAATTACTCGCACATTACACATCCAATCCATATGAGGAATAACATTCATCATTAACAAAAATAGAAAAGATATCAAAACAAACCAACTCTAAGAAAAAAAAATCAAAAAATTAAAAATTCAAGGACATTGTTATTAGAGGCAATTGAGATGATGAAACGAGGGCAATGGTGGGAAGGGATTTGAATCCGATTGGATTTCATCCCGATCGGAGAGCTCTCTGACCATAAATGACTTAATCAAACTGAAGCTTAGATATGCAATCTCAGATCCAGGCGATGGGAACGAGGTTGAAGATGCCAGAAGAAGTTGGACTTGTCTTCGAAGGCAGAGATGATGTCGTCGCTGTCGATCTGTGGGAGAACCAATGGAATCCGTCGACGGTGACAGTGATCTGTGGGAGACCGGAGTCGGCGGAGGGAGACAACAGCGAAGTTGAAAGGATCTGGGAGATCCAATTGATTCTGTGACATCTGGAGTTGCGAATCAACGAGTCTTGTATTTGGGCTCGAACCGGTGGGTGATTTGTGCACGGCGACCATGGATGGTCCGACCGGTGGGCTCGGACCGATGTCCGGCTTCCTCTGAACTCATTAGTGGTGGCGGTGCATTGAAAGGATGGCCGGAGCTCGATTATAGTTGAGGAATGACACCGCAGCCTTGGATTGCGTGTGGCGGCCGGAGCCTTAATCGGCGACGGGTGACTGGGCTTTGTGTTCTGGTTCAATTGATGGTGGCTGGAATTGATGCTTTCCGGTGATTGCAGAGGCAAGAGAGGAAGAAGAGAGATCCGGGAGGGGGGGGGAGAGGAGAAAGTGAATTTCTGTTTGTTTGGCGAGAGAGATGGAGTTGGTTTTCTTCCACGAAGGGTAAAATCGTCAAGATGGAAATAGTATGAAGATAGAAGTGGCCTTATGCGTACAAAAAACCTTTTATGGCTGTATGACTAATTTAAGTTTCAAAATGACACTTGTATGTAATTTTCTATTTTTTTAACTAATTTGAGGGACAATAAGGACAGCTGTTGGATCTCTTTTAATGATCTTGTACGGTTGAGATTAAATTACAGAATTAACATTAATGGTTCAGCTTTTCTAACAGACATCTACACGACTACACACATGATTCCTTCTAGTCCACTTTTAGTCTCCACCCTCCACGATGACTTCTATAGTTCTATCCAAAACCACTACATCACTTTACTATTTTTCTATCCAAAACTATAATCGGCCATGAAACCATCATCACAAGAACCAATTCAAGCTCGTCAGATTCTCTCAACGTTCGTTGCTTCCACCACTAATCCTATCCACCCCAAACTTATCTTTCCTCCTCTTTTCTCCAACCTCAAAGAACAAACCCAAAATTTTGTTTTTATTTTCCACCACTAATCCTATAGATATATGATATGTGTGTGTGTGTGTATACCTGTGATCTGGCGGTAAGAGGGTCATATCCTGAACCTGCTGAGGCAAAACATACACCAGTAAGTAGGTCTTGAAGCTGCAAATTCGGATCCAGATAAGCCGGCAAAATCTTCTTTAATCCAATCCTTCACCTGAATACTAATCAAGATCACAGGGTGCAGCAATAGTTGTACTAATAAGTACTAATATATGCAGAAACAAACATATCAGAAACCACATATATAGAGTTTATATTACCAATGAAGTCTGAGGGGACTCTTCCATTGCTAAATCTTCCTGTAGGCTTTCCTCCCATAAAGTCTCTCCCATAAGGTGGGAAATTACTTTTGAGTATACAAATGATGTAGTCGTTATTGCCGGTATCTAATGTTGAATCTCCGAAAGTAAAGACTGCCGGAGTCGTTTCATTTATGGGAGGTGTTACAGCAGCAACGTTATGGGAGAGGAATATACATAAGATCATTGCAAACGCTTTGACAGATGAAGATGAAGGACGAGCTTTTTGTGAGAGAAGAGCCATTGTAATTAGTGGATACTTTTGCTTCTTCTACAAGTGATCGGCTTTTACGTCATTTATAAGCATCCACAAGTAGAGCTTCAGCTCAATCATTGGATTACAAAACAATAATTAATGAAGTTTGTAGTAGCAGCTATTAGATTTAGTTAGGAACTTAGAATTAATTTAATGAAGTTTGGCATTGGAAGATAATTTCATTCAACTTTTCTGCCACAAAATCCCACTAGCTACTTTATAGCACATGTACTCAATTAATACTGAATGAACCAAAAAGAATTGAAGCACATTGATCGGACAGGCTATCAAAGGCTTAACACCAAAATGGTATATATATCACATTCATTCTACTTCTTTGATAATGAATAATAGAAACCATATTAAACACTTTATGCAATAGGTCTTTTCAGATGAAACTCTACACCTGTTATTCATGAAGGTAGTTAATTAAGTGCGGAAAATTAGGTAACAGCTATCTCAAGGCAGTATCAAAAACTCACGTTAGAGGGAGGTCTCCTAGCTTGAGTTGCCATGTTTGCTTCTTGCAAGTGTTCACAAGCAGTATTGAAGGCAACTGCAGTGCAGTGAAACCTTGAAAGCAGCTATGATCACCATATTGAGCATGGTTTTCGGGGGTTATTACGGTCAAAGGGTTATAGATGATACACATTCTCTGTATGAGTTGGCACCTTTAGTATTCCAATCTTCTTACCCAAGAGTTGGGCACCAATATTGGAAAACACCACAGTTTCACAAAAACGGCTTTAAGAACTTCCTCGACTCATGCTTCTATATATTTAGCTCCGGTTATCTATAGTGACATCAGGCTAGGGTATGGACTAGAAACTATATGCAGTTTCGTCGCTTTGCTGGGGCAGAGTAGGAGATATGGAACCCCTCATATTCGAACTAGTAGGCAAAAGGATATCATGGCCATGGTTGTGGAAATATATTTTTGAACTTGTTACCATGTATATTTTTAACACATGTTTCGAAACAATGGATAGGTTTTTTCTTAGCAAACTTTAGTGTCTGTACCATATTTCACCTTATAGCAGTAGTGGCCAGATGTAAAGAACTTAGAATTCGTTTAATTTTCTTAATTTCACTTTGCTATTTTTTTTTCCCATCCAATAATAAATGGCAAGATAATTACAGTAGATGATATGAGCTAGAAACTTCAATAATATGAAAATATACAGATCCTTATGGAGTTATGGATAATTTATTTCTATTGGTATCTGTCATGTGATTTTTCAGAGATGAAACCTCATATCTTAACTTCCTTTGAACTAATAAAGGTGAGGATCCTTGTATGCCTTCTCTGTAGGATGAAAGCTATCCCAGAATATGTACTTGGACACATCGTTACAAGTACCCGGGGTGTCTTTGTTACACAGAGGGCCAAATTCAAGATCTCCTGTTCCACAGCATCCTTTATCCACCACTTCAAATCCTGAATTGAAAAATCATTTCAGCTAAAAATTACTTTGTTGCTGTTGAATATATTGAAAATGATGATGAGACATTACCATATTGAGCAGGGTTTTGGATCAGGGAAAGCAAAGGGCTGTAGTTATCAATGTACATGAGGTGTGCTTCTGGAAGTCTCTTATTGAGGGAATCTATAAGGTGGGAGAGCTTCGAGTTGAAAAGGATTGCTGCTTGATTCCCGGTTTCGTAGCACGCTCTCTTTATACCTCCATTAAGTGTTCTCTGTGCTGGCAAACACCCAATTGATGGTATACATACTACTCCGATCACTCTTGCTCCCAGGGCATAAAGTTCCTGTAATTTCTCCCCACATTAATTAACATAAAAAGCATAAAGTACTGTTATGACACTCTCTAAACAAGTTGAACAGTGGTAATGTTTGCAATTGTTTGACTGGTACCTGCAAGAAATTTGAAGCTGATTCAATCATGAGATCTGTATAAGCTGGAATGTCATAGTGAGGGCTCCTCAGTGGTGTAGAAAAATAATTAATTGCAAGGTCATTGCTTCCCATGGAAAGAAAGGAAATGCTTTTCGACAGTATAGTGGCTGTTCTTTCAGTCCCAACGGCTGCAGTTATCCTGCTTTTGTATTTTTTGAACAAGTCTAATTGATCTGGTAGTGACAAGACAGACTGATACAAATAAATTAAAACAAATCAAGGATGTATTTTGTTGAAGACGTTTCATATGATAAGATATTATATGATGTATATAGTAAAGATCGATTAATAGTGTGAAAGAGTTTATAGATACAAGTAATTTGGCAGTGAGAGGGTCATATCCTGATCCTGCTGAGGCAAAACATACACCAGTGAGTAGGTCTTGAAGCTGCAATTTCGCATCCAGATAAGCCGGCAAAATCTTCTTCACTCCAAATATTTCAGCTGAAAATTAATTTGCATAACTAATTAAAAATATTGTAGCAATAGTGGTATTATGGATATATGCAGAACAATTATACACCACATAGAGCATGTGTTCCTTAGAATTTAGGTTACCAACAAAATCTGAGGGGACTTTTCCATTGCTAAATCTTCCAGTAGGCTTTCCTCCCACAAAGTCTCTCCCATAAGGTGGGAAATTGCTTTTGGCTATAGAAATGATGTAGTCATTATTGGCCGTGTCCATTGTTGAATCTCCAAAAGTAAAAACTGCACTATTTGTTTTATTTGTGGCTGGTGTTAGTGTGTTACTGCAGCAACATAATGGGAGAGGAAAATGACTGCAATGATTGAGAAAATTTTGACAGATGAAGATGATGGAACAAGTATTTGGGAGAGAAAAACCATTGTAATATGTGGATACTTTTGCTTCTTCTACAAGCAATTGATTTTAGGGTCTTTATACCACAAATTCAGCTTCAACTCAATTAATATTTGGGCTAAAAATAATAATGGTAGTAGCTGTTAGATAATAGTTGGACTTAAAATTATATTGTTTGATGTCAATTGCATGAGAATTCCACAACAAATTTGCTACTAGAAAACCCCAGTACAAATCAATGCACACAATTATTATGGAATGCAACTACATTGAATGGGTAGGGTATCAAACCTTTCATTGTAGGTAGGGTATCAAACCTTTCATTGTACCTGCTTGATAATGAATCATTAAACCACGCACCAGTTAAACACTTGGACAATGAATTATGCAATAGTCCTTTTGGGACGAAACCCTGCACCAGGTAGTTCAGTTTAAAAAATACCAGTGCAATTCAATATGAATGTTGAGGAATTGACACAAATACGTGGGGAGAAGCTGACCTCAGAGTCTCCTAACCCTACATCCAAGGCCGTCTCAAACTTTTAAGCGCCCTGTGCGAAAACTTAAAATGTGTTGAAGGAAAATCGACTTAGTGTGCCTTATCAAACTAGGAGTAGTAATAGGAGAGAAGGTTCTAGAATTCCTAATCATAGATGGATTAGTATTCCTTGTAACATTAGAATATGTACTTTGTAATCCCTATATATAGGGCTCCTATTCTCAATAATATGTTGGACAATTCTCTCTACAATCTCTCTCAAAATCTCTTTTCCTTAAACACGTTATCAGCACGAGCTTTAACCAAAAACCAAAAACCCAAAAATCTTCTTCATCACCGCAGCCCTTAGCCCACGCTAGCCTCACCTGCGCGCCTGCCCCTGCAGCACCTACGCGCCACTGCGCACGTATCCCTGCTGCCCCTGCAGCACCACTGCACGTCTGCTGCCCCTGCATCACCAACGCACACCAACTGCATCCTTCTCCTTTCCTGTGCACGTCCGTCTGCTTGAAAGCCCCGAAACGTCTAGTTCGGAACCTCAGATCAAAATCTTTTCTTCATCAAAGTTGTTCGTCTCTGTCTCTTCCATCTGACCTCCGAATTTCAGCCTTATCGGAGTTGTTTTGAGACCGGTACACCAATCGAAGTGCAAGCAGTTCAGAAGAGAATCTGTTCCGAATTTCATCAAGTAAGTTTTAAGTTAAAGTTGCCGCTTTTGAAATTTAATTTCCTCCTTCTTTTTCTTCGGGGACTTGCAACCTCCCTTCTTCTACATCCCACCTTTCTTATAACGTGGGTTCGATTCTTGAGAAAGCGGAATCGTGGGGATTCACGCAATTAACGAACTAAGAGCGTTCGTAAGACTTCGGACTAAGAGCGTCCGTAAGCATCGATTTAACGAACTAAGAGCGTTCGTAAGCTACGGACTAAGAGCGTTCGTGAGCATAGATTTTGACCATTTAAACATCATTATTTCGGTCTAATCCAAATATTCTTGGAAATCGATTTCTTGGTAGCATTAAGGCTCAGAAATCTTATATTAGTTTTCGTGGAAGCATTGACTCCGAAACTAATACGTTCTTGCTTTCCTTTTAGGATGTAAGACTTGAACGAGCTCGATTTTACTCCATTGGATTCTACGGGCACGGGATATTTATTTGCCTACAATCAAAGAGCCCTGTTCTAAAGGAACCGCTCAAGACTCACAAACTGAGATAGAAAATTCCAGGGCATTTACCATGATGAAGCGCCACATGAAGATGGCCCTCCAGTTTGAGTACATGAATGAGGATAACGCTAACAACCTTTGGGTTGCGCCTAGTGAACGTTTTAGTAACATTCACAACTTTCCGAACATAGAAGCACGATGGAATAATATCTGCTTCACTATAATTTTGAAAGAGTTATGAAATATTGTTCGGAGGCTCTCTGCATCATATTATTTATGCATGCTTGTGGAAAAACACAAAATAACAAATTGATTGAGAAAACCCTAACATGACCATAGGAGTCATGACGTTGAGGGTATAGGGTTGGACACCATGGCGCCATTTTTTGCCATGATTGCACTATTCCAACGCCATTGGTTCTAGGGACCATAAGTATTGTGTCAATACACCTCAATCAAGAGAGCATCCTCTTCATGGTATTTTATGGAGTACCTGATCAATGGTAATATATCGAGCTATAAAAGACTTTAAATCTGGCGATGAAGATAGAATGCCGCAGATTTTTATTTAGAATAGTCTTTTAATTTCCAAGAATTATGTAATGGCAATTATGCCTTAATCAATAAAATGACTTATTGGATTATCTCTTTTCCTCTAGGCGTACTCAATTAAGTATGATGTCTAGGAAAGTAATTGAGATTAGTGGTACTTAAGAGAGCTTTGCTCCACCGACATCTCTCTCTACTTCCCTGGTCATATTTAATTGGAATTACCGAACGAATTGAGTGACTACAATTTGTCTAATGTTTGATTTTACTTTGGATTAGATTATGGTCACGAAACTTTGATGTAATCATTGGCTATTATTAATAAAGTATCGATTTATTTTATCTCATGTCATGGACATATTTTTCGAACTTTATTACTTTAAAGATATAAGAGCCAATGGTTTTCATGTGGAAACACATTGTGAGAATGGACAAGAGTTCCTTTGCATCACCTCTAATGACTACGGACATAAACGAGTATTAGAGAAACTTATGTGTCGATCTAGTGGGTTGTATGCAACCACTATTCGAGTAATTGAATCCAATCATGTTATATGATTTATGGGATTCTGACACATATAGGCTTTGGCATGACCGTCTGGGACACCCAGGTCGTGATATGATGATCCGTATATTAAAGACTTCACACGGACATCCATTCTTCAGAACGAAGAGAAGTAAAAACCAAAAATTGGTTCGAGGAGATGCACCTGCGCCTCATGGCGCCAAGACTGTGCAAGACCGGCCACTTAGGGCCGGCGCCGTCTACCCCCTACGGCAACAACATGGCATTGACGCCATGGATCATTGTTTGACTCCTCCTTCTACTTCTAAAGTCAATTGTGACTTCATGGCTAAACCAAAATCCTCATTGGTTGTCTCTAAAGCCCATCATTCGTTCTGCAAAGCCTGCTCTTTAGCAAAATTAGGATCGAGACCATCCTATGCAAAGGACACTAAAGAAAATATACCATTCTTGCAAAGAATTCAAGGTGATATTTGTGGACCTATTCAACCACCATGCGGACCATTTCGATATTTTATGGTGTTGGTTGATGCATCGACACGCTGGTCACATGTCATGCTATTGTCCACTAGGAACGCTGCATTTGCTAAACTCCTAGCACAGATTATTAAGTTAAGGGCTCACCACCCTGATCATCCTATTAAGTCTATAAGGTTAGACAATGCTGGGGAGTTTACATCAAAGACTTTTGATGATTATTGCATGTCCATTGGGATTGAAGTTGAACATCCAGTTCCTCATGTTCACACCCAAAATGGTCTCGCAGAAGCCGCCATTAAACGACTATAAATGGTTGCTAGGGCATTGGTAATGCGCACCAATCTCCCTATTTCTGCTTGGGGCTATGCAATATTGCATGCAGCTGTGCTTATTCGTCTGAGGCCTACTGCCACTCAACCCTTTTTTGCGTCCCAGATGGTGACTGGGTGTGAGCCTAATGTCTCACACTTACGCATATTTGGGTGTGCAGTTTATGTGCCAATTGCGCCGCCACAGCGCACCAAAATGGGTCCTCAACGACGATTAGGCGTTTATGTTGGATATGACTCTCCAACTATTGTCCGCTACATAGAACCCTTGACAGGCGATCTCTTTACCGCAAGATTTGTGGATTGTCACTTTGATGAGACAGTCTTCCCGTCGTTAGGGGGAGATAAGAACATCAATGTTCAACAGGAACGACAGGAATTGTCGTGGTCTGTCCCCACTCTGTCTCATCTTGATCCCCGAACCGCACAGTCCGAAATTGAAGTGCGGAGAATTCTCGATCTTCAGAACGTAGCAGAATCGATGCCTGATGCGTTTTCTGATATCGCAAAAGTGACGAGATCACACATACCTGCTGCAAACGTGCCTGCAAGGATTGATGTCCCTAAAATCAGAGGACATGACGCCATCTCAAGGGCAATTGAGCATGGCACCAACGTCCCCTCTCACAGTGATGGTGACGTTGTGGCTAGGCCCATGGCTCCTGCCAGGAAGCGCGGGAGGCCTATAGGTTCGATGGATTCTCGCCCAAGAAAGAAAGCGAGTTTGGCACAAAATAATCCATTAATCATCAATGTGAATAATCCATCTCATGAGAATATTCCGGATTATGGTTATGTCCGAGAGACATCATTGGGGGACGCTCCAATGTCAGAACCAACTCCAGAGAATAGAGAGATCTCTATAAATTACACTAGTGTACATGAGATGATGGATAGAAATTCTATGGCAATTGATGATGTGTTTGCATATCATGTTGCAAAAGGAATCATAGAATATGATGATATCGAATCTCGCTCTGTTGAAAAATGTCAACGAAGAGTGGATTGGCCTAAATGGAAAGATGCGATCCAGGTTGAATTGGATTCACTAACAAAGAGACAGGTATTTGGGCCTATAACGCAGACACCCCCAGATGTAAAACCTGTTGGCCATAAATGGGTCTTTGTTAGAAAGCGTAATGAGAAAAATGAGGTGGTTAGATATAAAGCCCGCCTCGTGGCGCAAGATTTCTCACAACGCCCTGGAATCGACTACGAGGAGACATATTCTCCCGTAATGGACGTTATAACGTTCCGCTACCTTGTCAGTTTGGTAGTTTCCGAAAAACTTGACATGCAGCTTATGGATGTGGTAACAGCATATCTCTATGGGGATCTAGATTCAGAGATATATATGAAGGTTCCAGATGGACTTCAATTACCCAAATCAAGTGGCTCTAAACCACGGAGCGCGTTTTCAATAAGATTAAAACGCTCACTATATGGATTAAAACAATCCGGACGGATGTGGTATAACCGTCTAAGTGACTACTTGATTTGGAAGGGATATATTAACAATGAAATATGCCCATGCGTGTTCATTAAAGGAACAAGTTCCGGATTTGCAATAGTAGCAGTTTATGTCGATGACATGAACCTAATTGGAACTCTAGATGAGTTGAAGGAAACTGCTAAATATTTGAAATCCGAATTTGAGATGAAAGATCTTGGGAAAACACGGTTTTGTCTCGGTTTAGAACTCGAGCACCGTAGTGATGGGATTTTGATCCATCAGTCTGCATATACTCAGAAAATCCTAAGGCGCTTTAATGAAGATAAAGCAAAGCCTGTGAGTACTCCCATGATCGGTCGTAGTCTTGAGCCCGGAAAAGATCCGTTTCGTCCAAAGGATGAGGACGAAGAACCATTAGAGGCCGAAGTGCCCTATTTAAGTGCAATAGGCGCATTATTGTACTTAGCTCAATGCACAAAGACCAGACATCTCATTCGCAGTGAACTTGTTAGCTCGACATAGCTCTGCGCCAACACGCTGCCATTGGATTGGTGTAAAGACAATCTTTCGATACCTAAGAGGTACGATTGATATGGGCCTATTTTATCCCTACAGAGAGAAGAGGAATGACGGAAGAATGGGATCGGACCCCATTAGGCATGGAGCCGCCGTCCACCATAACATAGTGGCCGGCCATGTTGCCGCCAACGCTGCCACCACCATCAAGGGTGGCCGGCCTCACCCTATCCCCCTCCATCAAAACGACAATGATGTTTTGATGGGTTTTGCTGATGCAGAGTACCTCTCTGACCCTCACAAAGGTCGCTCCCAAACGGGTTATGTCTTTACCATGGGAAGCACTGCGATATCTTGGAGCTCTACAAAGCAGACCTTTGTTGCTACTTCCTCAAATCATGCAGAGATTATTGCTCTACATGAAGCCGTACGAGAATGTATATGGCTAAGGTTTGTAATAAGACATATTCAAGGAAGTTGTGGTTTGAAGTCTACCACGGATGAACCTACATGTATTTATGAGGATAATGCAGCTTGTATTGAGCAAATGAAGTTAGGTTTCATCAAGGGCGACAACACCAAGCACATATTGCCTAAGTTCTTTTATAATCAGCAATAACAAACACTTCTAAAGATTGAAGTGAATCAAATCCAATCAGAGGATAATGTAGCGGACTTATTCACTAAGTCGTTACCTAAATCCACATTCGAGAAACATGTGAAGAGCATCGGATTGAGAAAGTTATCCGAACTCCCACGATTGTAGCAATCAGGGGGAGATATCGACATCAGGGGAGTTATGATGTCTACATGTTCGATCTCGAAGAGTGAAGGACGTGTTGTGCTCTTTTTGTCCTTCGACCAGGGTTATTTTTGTCCCACAGGGTTTTTGTTACCTGGCAAGGTTTTTAACGAGGCAACGAATGAAGCGTCACCACCAAGTTTGAAGCGGCACAAGGGGGAGTGTTGAAGGAAAATCGACTTAGTGTGCCTTATCAAACTAGGAGTAGTAATAGGAGAGAAGGTTCTAGAATTCCTAATCATAGATGGATTAGTATTCCTTGTAACATTAGAATATGTACTTTGTAATCCCTATATATAGGGCTCCTATTCTCAATAATATGTTGGACAATTCTCTCTACAATCTCTCTCAAAATCTCTTTTCCTTAAACAAAATGCAGCCCTCTAAATTGTAGTCTTGTATAAAAATAAGGAAGACAAAATCATCGAAATCTCAATAAATTCGTAACTGAAACGTATATCTTTTTTTTTTGTCTGAACTGAAACGTATACTTAAACAAACAGACAATATCTAATTTAATAAAATAAAATCAAATAGCCAACAATGTCTGATCAATTATACCTCATTAAGGAGCCTACAAAAGAGGCCAACTATTCAATACAAATGAAAATTTACAACAAAAAAAATTACAAAAAGATCTCACATAAAATCCTCAAAATAAAACATTTTTCCAGCAAAATGTTGATTTATATATGAGCATCAGTCTTTCCTCACTGCTTGACTTCTCTGATCCTTGTTTTAGGTTTCTCAATTCCCAGAAAATTGCTAGAGCTTTGCAATTTTAAAAACAAATCAAACCATTAAGAAGATTATACAAATTAAAACAAATCAAACAATTAAGAAGATTATACAAATTAAACTATTAAATAATAACTGAACAAATACTAAAGCAAATATTTATTTACATCTGGATACAAATCAATTAATCATAACTGAGTCGTGACTAGGGTCTAAGGATTACTGATGAGCTTTATTTTGCTTCTAGGTCTCTCAATGAAGTATGAAGACTTGAAGTGGGAGAGAACTAGGACTACTCTAATGTGGAATTTTTTTGGAGCTATCAAAGAATAAAAAAGGATATAAAAGATCAGTGGGAATGGAGAAAGAGACGATGAGAATTGAGAGGAGAGAGAGAGAGAGAGAGAACGCAGAAACCAAGAGGAAAGGTGTTGGAAAAGTCTGGGGCCCTATAATTTTTTTTTTTGATTGACACTTCCACAGTTTGAGCCCTATTATATATTATTTTTAGTTTAATTATACAAACATAAAGTTTTTTTTTTTAAATGGGGCCCTCCCAATTTGGGGCCCTGTGCTGTTGCTCATCTTGCACCTGTTGAGAGCTGGCTCTGCCTACATCCTTCAATTAATCGAGATCGACTTCAAAATTACTGAAAAGTTTTCACAAAATACGATATGAAATTTCACATGTTAGAGTCAAGTCAAGTCGATCTCCTGGTCTTAATTATCATTTCTTGTTGTAGGTCTACACAAGTAGTACTGAAGGAAACTGCAGTCAAACCATAAAACCAACATATCTAGGATTCATTACCTTCATTATGTTTTTTTCACTTTTTGATTCTATACTTGCTAATATTGTTCGATCATATGAGGTTGTTGAATCTCCAAAAACATTGAACGCGGATTTTATGTTTTTATATTTATATTTATTATTATTGTTATTAATATTATTATTTTTAAATATTTATTTATTTATTAATTTTTTTTTAACAGTGTTATAGCAGCAGCATTTGTTGAAGTTAATGCTTTCCTGGTCTACCTGGGATAGGTACTGTTTGCTTTAACTTAAAATATCTACATATTATCCTACTTAATTAGTTTATGTTCAGCTGACTCTAAATCACATGTTCGGTTGGATAAGCTTTAATCTAGTTAATATATAAATGCCCTACATAGCCTTTAAGCATAGTACATAGCCTTTATAAAACTCTCAATAGCACAAACTTATGTAGGTAATGACGAGTTCTATGTCCAATGATAGTTGTTATCTTAGAAATTAAATTCCTATTAAAGCTGCAAGACATTTCTATCTCCTTAACTCAAAACACGAGAAATGTCCGGGATGTCGAGATGAGTTCAACTCACTTAACGGCATGTCATTTGGATTTTCTATGAATTAGTTATGACATATTAGTCTCCTCAGCTGGTTTGATGTTTCCTCCCACCTTGGTCATTTAAGTAAAATATGCTCTATAGGGGGAGACATGGTGTCCAGCTCTCCACCACCCCCGGTGCTGGCCATCATGAGGCATTAAGTGAGCTTCTCCAGGGCACCCGTGGTGGGGGGCCTAGGGGGCCGGGCATGTGTCATTTGAAAGGGCCGGCATATGTTTCCATGAGTCAGGATGTCTCATGGACGGTATTGGCCGCAAGAGGGCTGTCCTTATGCCATCGGCGTTAGACAAACATGTGAGCTTACGAAAGATATGTCGGGACCTCGTGGTGCTCATTGGCCACGGAACAAGCAATGTGGGCATGTGTTAGGGTTCGACCTTACCCCAAAGTACAGTGATGTCAACAAGCACAGGAGGGGCGACCCCGTGCTAGACTGAAGGAAGCTTAAGAGGGGCATCAAGGATGAGTTGCTCACTTGAGCGGCGTGCCAACAAGCAAAGACGGTAGACCTTCTTGAGGAATGGCCTACAGGCTAGAATATGCCTTGGAGCCATGACAGTCATCAAGAAGATAACATGGTAGCCTCGTTAGATGGGAAAGACCACAAGGCCTAGATGACTCGTCAGGATGGCACATAAGGCTTGAGTATGCGGACAGGTGTTGCCCATGAGCTAAGTGAGTTGTGCAAGTGACGCTCACGAGGTGCAGGATGCGGGCATGTGTTGTCTAGGAGCAGGATGTGAGCATGTGCTCCTTGGGGCCGAGTGGGTTATGCAAGTGATGTCCACGGGACGAAGTATGCGGGCATGTGTTGGCCATAAGTCGAATGGGTTGTAGAAGTGAGGCCCACGAGGCGAAGTATGCAGGCATGTGTCGACCATGAGCCGAGTGGGTTGCATAAGTGATGCCCACGAGGAGAAGTAGGTAGGCATGTGTTACCCTTGAACTGAGTGGGTTGTGTAAGTGATGCCCACGAGGAGATTGAGGTGTGCATGCTACTAAGGAATGACCCAAGGAAAGAATGTGAATGCCAACTTAGTCTTGGTACACAGTCATGCTACTTGTTATCAACGTGTGGGATGCACGCAGGTCAGCAATGGGCTGGCGTAATCCGGGATGACACGAAAACCTATCGGTTGGGCGAGTGTCTTGGAAGACAACCATGACACAAGGAAGCGATTGGTTAGTCATAAGATGTGAGACTTATGTGTGAGTAGTTTTCGTTGGTCAACCCCAACAAGTAAGGGGACGGTGTCGAAAGGGTCAAGTTGACAAGAGAAGCACACAGAAAGAAAAAGAAACATGGAGTATTAGGGAAGTAAGAAAGATAGGCTGGCCTCGGTTCAGAGCAACCTTGGCTCCGCACGGGCTAATTCTGCTGCGTATACAGTCGGCCCATGACACAATGTTCAATATGGCACAAGGAAAACATAAATAGCACTAATATGACACTTTAAAGTTCTTTAAACAAGTTATGCAATGCTATATACAATTTTTCATATTATAAATTCCTAAAATTAGCACCAAAGTTAGAATCGCTCTAACTTTTTCGGAGCTAAGTATACCAAAACCCTAGGGTTTTTGGTAGCAGGGCAGCGACAACTGATTTGTTCCTTACCTGTCAGGGGGTGTCTTCCGGCGTTGTTCATATCTGGTGTGAGACTCTCGCATGTGCAGCGAAGGGGAGTATTCTCGTATTTGGGATTGGGGAGAACGACATATCTAGACGAGAAGTGGGTGTGAAGTGGCGATACCTATTATACCCTTAACAGGATAGAGAGTGATGTATTTGTGCAGCAGCATACCTTAATTACACCAAACAAGGAACTTTCTCCAAAATCAAGGGAAGCTAAGGCTCTCTCTCTCTCTCTCTCTCTCTCTCTCTCGGAAATCCTAAGAAGGTCGGCGGCGGCTTCACCTAAGAGAGTGCTCTCGTCCAGCGGCAGCTATAGCATTCGGCGGGCACTTTGGCCTCACCAATGACGTGTGACCTGCTACCGGATGGGACTCGATGCTAGGCGTTCTGAAGGCTCCGGTGTGGGTGTTTGCTCGAAAGTTTTGCAGGTGGTTTTTCGGCTCGGGATCGATGGAAGTCTCTGGGGTGCGTGCGATGCAGTATGGTGGGTCTCGTTTTGTAGATCGATGGCATTGTAGATTGGGGGTGCTGGGTCGGGACAGTTTTCTGCTTCAGGCGGTGCTGGATCGTGGAGCGTTGGGTCGTGGTGTCGTGGCGATTTCGACTTCGGCGGCGAAATCGTGGAGCGCAAGGTCGTGGAGGTGTCCGCATCGTGACGGGGGGAATCTTGCCGGAGCAGGCGTGGGTATGGTGGAGGCTGAGGGCTGCTGTGCTTGCTGCACGAGTTTGGAGATGGAAGTTGGTTTGGGCGAATCTCGGCCTGCTGGGCGTTGGGTGGGCCTGTTTTGGAGCCTCTTGGGACATTATTTAGTTGTATTTCTCACCTTGTTCTAGAACCCTAGGTTTGTACTCTCTAATTTTGTTAGGAAATTACGCACTTTCGTGCCTCTAGCAAATCCTCTAGAGTGGTAACGACGGAGGACTCTCGAGATAAGGGCTTAGGAAAGTTTTTTTGCTTTCTTGGTTTTCTTGCCTATTACTACTTTTATCTCAGTCTTCTCTAGTTGTACACCAATTGAGGTCTCTAGGCGACTAGGTTTACTATTCAAAGAGAGGTTAGTAGTGAGGATTTGATCTCTTGTAGTTAGGCTCAATAA
This sequence comes from Rosa lucieae, assembly GCA_024704745.1. Lineage (NCBI taxonomy): Eukaryota > Viridiplantae > Streptophyta > Magnoliopsida > Rosales > Rosaceae > Rosa > Rosa lucieae. The sequence goes on from JANPXK010000169.1 coordinate 199,905, forward strand.
ATGAGCGCATGTGTTAACAGTGAGGGTCACCTGTCTTTTGCTTGGCGGCTTGTGCCATCTAGACTCTTGGTATGAAACAACATCTGATGTACGTGCCTTCTAGCCATGGATAAGTAATGAAGTTATCTATTTTCTCAAAAAAAAAAAAAAAAAAAGCATACCTTAATTACACCGGTAAGTAGACTTTTCCTTTGTTAACTGAAAGTGAGAAAGACTGCCGAAGCATCTTATTAGAACCCACCCAGAGAACTTAATTAGATCGATGTCCTGTCTGAGGGGACTTTTCCATTGCTAAGCTCTCTGGTAGGCTTTCTTCCTTGGGAATTGGCTTTGGCTATAGTGTTCATACGCGGTTTTTGAATCTCCAAAAACAACCAATACTGGAGTTTTGTTTTTTGTTAGTGTTATAGCAGCAGCAGCAGCAGCAGCAGCATTATGGTAGATGACTAGGACTACAACTATTGAGAAGGAAGAAGTTATTGGGAAAGAAAATCAATTGATTATGTTTGATAAATACCTCATACCATTTTAGGATGAGAGGAGGTTTATTCAACCTCACCCTTCGTGTATATGAGTTTTTATAACAAGTTGCAAGATAACAATTTGTACCTTGAGCTAAAAGAACCAAATAAAAAGAGAATAGCTAGATAGATGTCTTGTAGAAAATTTCTTTCTGTTATCTCGGTCAAACACTTGGATGAACACAACCAACCAACTCAATTATAAAATAAGCAATCTGAGGAGTACATTTAACTTGCTCAGAAAATTTGTTATAATGATTGTTTGGAAATCATAGAGGTGAGGAACCTGTATCCTGTCTCCGTGGGATGGTAAGCATCCCAGAATAGGTACTTTGACGGGTCACTGCAAGTACCTGGGGAGTCTTTGTTA